>JAVQJD010071772.1:0-14235 GCA_036023655.1 Nannoperca australis | reverse complement strand
ATCCCATTGTGTTCGCTGCCCACATGCCTTCCTCTCTGTCTGTCTGTCTGTCTGTCTGTCTGTCTGTCTGTCTGTCTGTCTGTCTGTCTGTGCCACCTGCTACCAAGAGAGGGAACGAGATTCTCCATCTGCCCCTTGATCTCTATCATTCGCTCTCTGTCTGCCTTTCGCTCGCTGGTTTATTGTCTCTGTCATCGCCTCTTTTATTTCTCACTTTGCTCCCTCTGTCACTCTGTTATCTGTTTTTATCAGCGTCATTTTTCTCTCACATCCCTCTCCCCCCTCCCCCCCACCCTCCCCTCGCTTAGACACACGTTTAAATATTCTCCTCTTTTCCTCGAGTGAATGTGAGGAGGTGTCTGCTCCCCCCATATGGCTTGTCGAGTTCAAGCAGTCACAGTGCTGGTGGTGTGTTAAATTATAACATAGCAAGGTGTAAAAAAAAAAAAAGGAGAGAAATCATATGTTGATTGGTAGTCAAATAGGCTCTGAAGAAGCATATCCATTTAGGATACTGCCTTTGAACTTATGATGCACTCTACAGCCATAAATAATTAATGGGAAGTGTATTTTGTGGAAAATATGGACTTATAAATCAATTATTTTCTACGTTCCTGAGAGAGTCTGTGTTAGAGAACATAAGCAGGTGGTATGTGTTATGAAAGATGTGGGTAAACATAAACAATAGTTAGACTGTAGATGTTTAATCTGCAGTCAGAGGTGGGGAAGCTGGAGAACAGAGGAACAATCCTATTGGATCTTTTATTATCTGGTTTGATCATTTGTCTTTCTCCATAATACACAACTCACTACAGTTGTAGCGGCCTGTTGTTTCATTGTTTATTTGTGTTATTTTGTTTCATTCATATCTTGTGAGTGATTTTGAATCATGTTTTCTTATGTTTGTATCTTGTTATTGCTCTCGATGATTTTTTTCCACTCAGTTAGGTTATCCTTTTTGAATAAATGTTAAATAAGGTAAACTTAAGTACCTCATCAAATGCGATGCTGCACAAACAACCGTGAACCTGTGTGATCACTTGACAGCTTAATCTGGATGAAAAAAGGCAAGAGATCTGAGTCTGACAGGTTTGATTTAGTTTTGCGAGTGTTTTTATTTGTCAGTTCCAGTTTTATGTGGGCAAACAGTGTGAAGGCACAGGAGGATGCTGGTATGCTAGTATGCTGGTAAAAAGCATATCACCTAGCTTAGTGCAGCTTCAAATACAATCAGTAGTTGATGTTTTTTTATCCATGTCAATGGACACATGCAGGTTTCTTCCGACCCTGGATGGGTTGGGTGAAATGATTAAAGCCCATTCAGTCAACCCAATCTTTACTGATGGAGCCAATTCTTGTTAAGGGCGTGTTGCTCTTAGTTGCAGTTAGCAGCACGGCGTGCTTTACCTGCATCCAAGACAAAAAAACGTCTGTCTGTTATCTGGGTTGCACAGCAAACAGGAAGATGGTTGTGTTGGTGCTGATAGTGGTGTACGGCGGCAGTGCTAATAACAAAACAGCCATACCTAGTGCATCCCACAGAAAATAGGATGATATTGATGTGGATGGGAGAAGCTGCCCCATAGCCTCAAATTGACCACAAATTCTTATTCTTATTATCACTTATTCTATTCTGTTGTATTCTACTGTATTATGTGCTATTCTATTATGTTTATTTGATGATACTTAATGTGACCGTGGCAGAGATTCAGCTTGCATCAGATAAGTAAGTATAAGAGCATTATCTCGTCATAGAGTAATATTGCGTCAGACCAGTAGATGCTGGCAGATAAAAGAGTGATCAGATAATATATTTTTGGATGTTGTTTCCATTTTTGTTTCATTTGACGTACATTGCTGTTTCAATATTTGAAAATATACATTTGTAAGGCTCAGTTATGTCTTGTGCACAACAATTTTGTATTTGTTCTGTGAACTAACTGCAATATCCTACGTTTAGAGTAGTCTTTGAACCTATCATGGTCTGTTACATATTGGTTTGCTTCTGTATTAGCTAATTGATGGTGAGTACTGTAATCTACCAAGTGGTTTTGCATTTCCTCATGTTGCTCATATTGTGAAATCCATGATAACTAATAGCTATAGTTGTTACTATGGTAATGCATGGGACCTTTAGGCTCAAGTTGACAGTGTAGCAATTATATAAGCTAACCGGGCCTCTCTGGACCCTAGTCAGAGTTATAGTCTCCTTTTAGATCCTTAACCAATTTACCTCCCATGCAAAGTGTATTTTTAGTCAATGTTATGAGGTATGCTACAACATTCTGTAAAATGAGGATTGAGTGGGAGGGCTACACAGACAAATAATTCAAATGCATGCTATTTAGTTGCGCAAAAGAGCAAATCTCTTCAGTTATTAGCGACTTAAATTTTCGTTTCATGTTTCAAAGTGTCTAAACAAAGTTGGGTCTCCACATGCATAAAACACTAATTGCTCGCTCCATGATATGAGGAGCTTTACAGTAATCCCTCTTCTTAATAAGCTGTTTCATGTGCATCACTATTCAGAAAGGGAGTCAGGGTGGGGCTTAATCAGTCATTCTGCGTCTGTTACCGCTCTACAAGGCGGGCCGCTATGACTTTAAATGCGTCCTTTGAATTGTATTGAAGTGTGTGATGCGGAAGATGTAATTTACACAGTGTCAGCAGCAACCAAGGCTGAGAGTCGTGTACCCCAGTTGACACCAAGTAACATGTCACTTAGCTTGTGTGTCCCTGTCCACCCCCACAATGCTGATGGAGACTAATGATCACACCCATGTGTAATTGCTCTGACTACTTGCTGTGACAGATTATGTAGAGAGCAGTAAATCGCCAATGGCTTTAATGCCAGTCTGGAAGCGGAAATAGGACATTAGAAATCTTTATCCATTGTGGAAGGTTGAATTTTTTCAACTCACTCACTTGGATAAATCAGATGGTTTTGAACGTGTGGGAAAAACACACACATGCATACAGGCATATACATGCACCACACACATACCTACAGTGGCATTTATGACATGGCAGACAAAACCATTTCAAAACACAGCTATCATTTGCACTTGATTTGCATAATTATAATTAAATGCTCGCTCAGTAGCACCCAATCAGGGTGTCAAGTAGAAAGTAGGAGGAAACAAATCCTTTTATATGTTAATCTGCTTTGCTACGACGTTGTCTGACCTGCCAGGGAAATTAATATTTCACACCTCAAACTGCACAGAGGCATTCTTATTTGCATCAGTACACGGAAATTAATGTGTTATTTCCATCATTTTAGAGTAGCTCTGCTTTTGGCCATTTCATAGTTCCTTTTTGTGAAAACTGACCTGAACATTTTCGTTTAGAAAAGGAAGAGCTTCCAGTAAACAGCTGGAGACATTTAGAACGTGGATGAGGGGCTAATTGATTTCTCTTTCTGACTTGAGTGCACTGACAATCAGCGCAGGTTTGGTTGCAGGAAGGATGCTGATTGATTCATGAGGCTGATTCAAAAACAACATACCAATTGAAACCCATTACATTTTGACCCACACAATCATCAACCCCAAAGTCAGTGTGGGTTGTCACTGAAGGTTGGGCTGAACCAACATACGTAAATATAATAATATGGAAAACGTATGCAAATCACAGATAAAATAATCAAATTGGTGTTCAATGAAATTGTATTGTTGCACATTTAATGATACAAAAACTTTAATTACTCAATCAGTAATATGGACATCCAAATTTGTAATAATTTTCTTACTAAATCATTGATCAAGATGCTTAGGTGTATGCAAAAACATTTAAATTGCTTTGGAGGAAAGGGTCCAAATGAATGCCTGTCCTAATTCGATAGGTCCTTATGGAAACGCAGCTTGTTATAATGAAGTCCTGTATGTTAAGCTCACGTGACATGACAAAATGTCATCGTCGGCATAACAGGAGGTGATATCTATGGGGATTACAGGAAGATTTTGTGTAAGCCGAGACAAGACAGCAGTAGCTTTTGTTCCAGCAGGACATTAGTAATTTAATGAGGAGGGATGGTTTGTATGCATATTCATTTCACCACTATTTATTTAAGAAACCTAATTAGATGTTTATATTTACAGTTCTTCTTCACGGAAGACAATTTTTGACAGGTGTAAATAATAAAATCAACGATGGATGAATTCCATTTGGCTTCTTCACTTTCAGGGTCCTGGTAATGTGCTTGCTGGCTCGCTGTCACACTGCCATGGTTTACAGGGACACTTGAACAGATTGGAGCCATTGTAAAATGTTATTAGTAACACCTGTGCTTTTCCAACTATGACAAGTCTGCTGTGAAAAAGGTCTATTATGCTAAAAGGCAAAGGTGTTGTTACAGTATATACATACTGAGGAGTCCTGTAGAGGAGTCCTGTAGTATGCCTGTAGCAACACATAAAAAAACACAACTAAGACAGATAGAAACAAAAATGCAGTAGAATGATTAAACAGCAAAGATATCATCCTCATGTGCTACTGGTTTACATCACTGACTTAATGTCTTAATGTCACCACCTGAGTAATCCATCATCGTAGCTCAACAGGAACACCTTGCCTTGAGCAGCCATTGACCTCAGCAGCATCTTACTTTACCATTTATTATGACTACGCACACACAAACACAGACACAGACACACACACACACACACACACTAGTGCACATACTCCATCTTTCTGGCCGTGTAACCCTAACCCTGTCTCACATATATAAACCACACACTCACAGTCCTCTTTGGCTCACACACACACTGACCAGCGTTTGTCCTCCCTCCAGGTGACGATTCTGATCATCCTGGCCCTGGCCTTCCTCGCCTGCATCGTGTTCCTGGTGGTTTATAAAGCCTTCACCTACGACCACGCCTGCCCAGATGGATTCATTTATAAGGTAAGATAAGTGCCCTGTATTTTATTTTACAACACACCCATCCCCAGCCAAGAGATAGTTTGGTTGTAAACATGACAGCTGGAGTATGAAGTGAGTAGGTTAGCCTCCACAAGATGAATTAAGTAGGGCTGTAACTAATGACTATTGTCATTATATTTTTGATTTGATTGGTCTATAAAATATCCTAAAATTGGTAGAAATGTCCACCTCAATTTCCAAGATAGTTAATTTGCAATTATATAAAATGGAGAAATGCATAATAAAAATGTGTTGCCTCTTTATTTTCTGGAAATTAAAGCAAAAGTTTGACATTTTGGGAGATATAGGTAGTTGCTGTCTGGTGAAGTGGTTAGCTTAGCTTAGTTTTAGCGGACTGGAAAAATCTTCATATTTAACGGGCAGATGTGGTGTCGATCTCCTCAATACGAAAATGCACATTTCCCAAAAGGTCAAACTCTTCCTTTAAGTAATTGATCAATCAAGTATTCCTTCAATCACTAGAGTTATATGTTGTCTGCCTAAGTGTCCTTGTGCAAGGCTTTGCATCTTTTCTGTCCTTCACTCTCTCCCTCTCTACTTTCCCTCCAATCTAAATAAAGAATTAAAGGTGATTGCATGGCCCAGTCTCCTTTGGGAGAGGAAAACTAAAATTACTCCCGCTAATACTTTGCTAATTTCTGAGGTCATGTTACAGGAAGAGGCTAATCAGACAGGCAATCCTCAATCACTGATATCCGTGATTTTGTTATGACCAGTGTAATTAAGCTTTTGTTCCTTGACACAGAAGCCAAAGAAAGACACTCCATTAAGGGCCGCTCTCATATGTCATTAGCCATGTCGACTATTAGATGAAAATTAGACTAACTGCCTATTTTACAATAATTACCACATTATAATCACTAACTCCTGATCCTTATTGCTAAGGTCATAAAAGGAAATGGCTCATACAGCCATCCTTATACAACAATCTGCTGCATAGATATATACAGTATTAGTGTTGAGTCTTTAAAGTTTTGGAGTATGTGGACGCAGACAGCCTCTCTCCTCTCCCCTCCCCTCCCTGGTACTTACAGATTTCCGCTGCACTGCACTTATAACACAAGTTTCACCGTAGTTTGTGAGAGGTCACCTTGGAAGTCTGTGTCTCTGGACAAATCTGGTCTTTTAGGTGGAATAAATCTAGTTTCAGACCCATAGCCTCTGCAGGGGCTCTGACTGCAGTCTGCAGAGGTATTATTAGAAGTGTCACATGCACGTTCACAAGGTGCAGAAGTGTCAATTAAAAAATGTGCATGTGTGCACGCATGCTTGCTCACACCCGCGCATAAACTACACAACTGCTCACAAGGCTGTAAATGTATACACACAAGCACCTTCTAATGCTATAGGGACTCTACAAAGACTAATATACACATGCACTGAATTACAGTATTATATGCCCCCTTCCCCTCTATATGTTCCTATGTAGAGCTGTACTATCTAATAAAAACAGGAATGTATATTTTTCAATGGGGAAGCAGATTTGACCCTTTCAATAAACACAATTTTCTTCTCATCAAAGCTTTTCAAACTATTTCATCATCTGAATTTCTTAGGAGACATTTTTGGCCGTATCACTGATAAAAACAGATTTTTGTGATTTCTTTCTCTGCTGCTGAAGAGTAAGTTTTTATCCCTTTTACCAGGAGCCACACAATATTTTCTCAACCACAGTTGAGGAGTTTAAGTATACCACTGATGCAATGTTTAAATAAATGTGAGCTCGATTGGTCAATTTTCTATACATGGGTACGCAGAATTTGACATTTCTCTGACCCACTGGTTTGAACCCTGAGAGAACCTCGACAACACGCAACTGCACAATTTTTTTTCCTTTCATGTAGAAACAAGACAAATATGTGATTATGCTTGTTACAAACATATCTTGTTTAAAACTATGTACACCACAACTAAAGAAGTGTAAGTTAAGATATAGAAAATAATTACAATTTAAATCGTAATCACAGTATTAGTCAGAATAATTGCACATTATTCTCAAATCGTTCAGTTCTATATAATGGTTCAGTGGATTTTATTTAGTCCTACATTCATTACTTGGATGCTACATGTAACACCTTTAAAAATGAATTAATTGATAAATGGTCTGAAACTCACTATTCTCTCTCCCTCACAGCACAAGCGGTGTATCCCAGCCTCTCTGGAGGCGTACTACGCTGCCCAGGATGCCAACTCGAGGGGTCGTTTCTACACAGTGATCAGCCACTACAGCATGGCCAAGCAGACCACCTCACACTCTGTCTCCCCCTGGCTGCCTGGAGGGGCGGGGGGGCAGCAGCATGACGCGAAACCCCCGAGCGGTGAGGGCCACTGAGTTACCAGAATGGTCAGAGGGTGTTGTAAACACCTACAGACACACGCAGACATGACGAACTTCAGATACAGGCAGATATAGATGCAGACGCACACAAACATGTAGGTGAATATTTAGAAAATATAGACAAAAGAGACACACATAAACGCAACATCTTCATGTGTAAAACCAATATAGAGTAAAAACATGCATGCAGACATAAATCACATTCTAGGTCCTATTCTGATTTACCTGCCTATTACTGTGCTCACTCTCTCAGCTGGGGGTGGGGGGGTTGAACCTCTGCTCTCTCACATACACACACACACACATAAACACACACTGTCTGCTCTCTCGTTACCATGTTTACTCCCTCCCTCTAATTTTTTATTTTATTATTATTATTTATTGACTGTCATGATACATTTATTTTTTACTGTAATGTATGGATGATTTGTATGTGAATTATCAGGCAACTCTTTGTACAAAGGCACGAGATAGTGCTGAATTTCAAGCTTCCTCTTTGTGAGATTCTCTAGAGTCTGGAGTCTTTTTTTTGTGAGTGTGTAAACTGTAGTTACTGCATATTCATTCACGCCCCCCTTTTCTTTCCTTGCCTTTCTTGTCCAAACTGTGTAACCTCAGGCACGTCAGTCAAACACCACACACACACACACACACACAGAGATCACTTCATATATTCCTATCCAAAAACTGTCGGTATGGTCTTGTATTGCTGTAACACATTTTTAAACACTGAATTTCAACTGTAGTGTCTGAGGAAGGTTTGACCCAAGTGTTCACATCCTGAGGTTTTTGAATGAATTTTCCCATCATGGCTGTTTGATAGCTATTATACAGTGACATTTCAATGTGCTATTCTATACATTTTAAATCCTGAAATCCCCCAGTGACCCAAGCTGTAGATACAGCTGTGCGTTCAGGCTAGTTTTTTGTGTGTGTATGCATTGTAGTAGCTTTTCTTAGGAGGTTTTTTCTTCTTTTTTTTTTTTATAGACTTACAATTTCTTCATGCAAGTTACATCTATTGCTTCAGTTGCCAATGTTGTAGTTCAATTAACACAATGCTGAAGATGGTAAAGGAAGTACTCTGCATATGACCGTCTCTTGCCAAAACACATCCGCTGTGTTTTTGTTATGTTTATCAATGGGCTTCGACTGCAGCCAATATTTAGTTCCTCCACTGTTATTTTTCATTTTGTAATGTTGGATCTGTTGTCAAGAGCGCTTTTATGAGCTATTGTGATGTTGTTAGTTGATATGTAGCGATACTTGATGTAATTTATCAATGTGCATCCTTGTCCCTCTTCTCTTGGTTTGAATTCTAAATAAAAACAAGCTGTGACCTGTGCTGAGTGTGTCTGTCAGTCCCGCTTACTGCTGTGTCTCTTTGGCGCTCACACAGCGCCTAATGCAGCCCCGCGGCAGTGCAGTGTGAGTGACATTGACGGCTTTTCATACAGCACTTTATATTATTCAGATGTTCATACTCCTACTCAAGTTCATACTACATTAGATATGTATTCTGCTCTCCATGTATAGAACTCTCCAGAGCTGCAGAAAGCATATTTGTTGGTTGTAATGATGAGCACCTGTGATTGACTGCAAAAAAGTACTAGAAGAATATCTGTATCTGCAATGGCTACTGGATATATTCTTCTTCTACAGAGTCTACAGAGTCCTCTGTGAATGGCAGATAAGGCCTCTGCTTTTTTTTCTTCTGTGCAGCACTAACAACGGTGTCTCCATGAGTGACAAGAATAGCTGGCTTTCCTAATTAGAGGCTTGTATTCTAATGAATCTGTCGGCTGTCTGTTTTTTCATTACTGAGGAGTGAAACCCCCGCTGAAAAGCTTTCTGACAAAGGGAGGAGAAAACACAAATAGGTGAAAAAGACAAAAATAAACAGTGTATTACTGTGGAAAAATATAAACACACGTACAGTAAATTCAGTTTGGTTCAAATAGTAAAGCAACTTCATTATCTGCCATTAAATGATGCAGGCACCACACGAGTCAGTCAGTAAGAGGAGATAAACACCACCCCTATGTTAAGTAGAATCAGATAGTGTAACAGTAACACTAATGTTTGAAGGTTTTAATATTGTACTGAATCATTTCAATAAGTCCCATCAGTGTTACAGTGCTAGAAAATAAGAATACATCACCAGGAGTGTCTTCAACGTAAGGCTGACATAAAAGACAAATCAGTGTAATTTATATCTCCCAGACAAAGTAGCAGCAATAATGTAAAGCTTAGTTTTTTTCCTTTATTGTCTTGCTATTATTTCAGTACTCCTGTTTCAATAATAGTAAATACCTTTGTTGCATTGGCTTTCAACTCTATCGAGCCATTGCACACAGTCAGTTTGTTTTTATCTGGTCTAATATATTCAAATGAAAGACGTTGATCAACTTGTAAAACTAAATGTAGACTTTAGACTCAGGAAACAGATTTACACTAAAAACTCGGTGTAACAACACTGGGTCATTCTTGTTGTTTCTCCATAATAAGCCCATAAAAGCATCATAAAAGGTTTCTCTTCCTTTCCTCCTAGAATTGCCTGCTTTTCTATCCTAACATTAACCGTATGGTCATATGTGGTGACCAAACCGACAAAGCAACCGGTCAACCTCTCACACTCAGCACATGTCTTGTGTTGTTGTCATCTTTCTGGAAAAGGTTCTTTCTGTCTGAAATAAATATAGTTAATGTGGTCTTTAGCATGTATTGGTGCTTTTCACTCCAAACAAATAGTAAGCTTGAGACCCTATTAGTCTACAGTCTACAGCGTTAGCATGCTAACATGCTCACCATGACAATGCTAACATGCTGATGTTTAGCAGGTATCATTTCTACCATGAACACCATCTTACTTACACGCATACAATGCTAATGTTTGCTCATTAGCACTAAACACAAAGTACTGAACTGAACAGAACTGAGGTTGATAGGAATGTCAACCAAATGTTTCAAATTTTGACTTGACAATGGCACTAGATGTAAAGTTAGGGATCACCAAAGAGGGGAGTGTGTGTTTACCAGATTTCATGGCAATCCATCTAATGACAGTTGAGACATTTCATTCTGGACCGACGTGGAGGACCGACCGACAGAAACTGACATTCAAATCAAATACACACTCTGACATTGTCAGAAGCAGCTTGATATGGGTGAGCAGGGCTGTTGGGCTTACAACATTGTTTCTCTAAAGTACTAAATGGCTGCTGAACCGTTGCAAAATACCCATCAAACTCATTACTGTTAAGTTGTTAAGTTACTTAAATGTTGACAACTGATCAGTAAAGACACATGTTTGCCGTTTTCTTTACTCCCACGTGGATACATAACAGAACTGACTCAGATTCTGTATAAATTGGGCAGATGGTTGCTTATGCAGTGCTTACACAATGCTAACACAACGCTGACATGCGTGAATTGAGGGCTTATGTGAAGACAAGCAGCTGGTGACTTTATGCGGGCAAAATAAAGTACCGTACGTGGTTGTCTAATTCCTTCAAAGGCCAACAAAGGTCGTCAACGAAAATACCGTAAGAAGAAGGTTTACCCTTGAAATCACAGATGACTAAACTGAGAAGAAATTCGCTCAAAGTGTATGTAAAGACACAGAAAACCTCAGATGCAAATGCTCATTCAATTTTGACAGAGAGTCAAAATGGAATGAACGTTGTGTGATGCTGATATTTGAAGCTCACTGACTTAAGCAGACCTGCTTAAGGTAAGATCCATTTCTCCTCTTCCCACTGCGGAAGCGTACAATCCTTGCCAAGCTTATTAGACCATTCATTTAAAGAACCTTATGGCCCTGATAACTTACTAGGGACAATTGGCAATCAGATATGGGATGAACTGTGGCTTAATCCTCTGTCTGGCTATCTAATTATAATGGCAAATAGCTTCCAGTGGTATAATTCATGCTAAATTCCTGCCAGTGCAAGATATTAGATATTGACGTGAAGTAGGACTGATTGTTGCAGACAGGTGATTGGTGTTTTTCAAAGTAAAGAGGGATGTTGGAGGAAGGTGGGGGAAAGTAGAAGAGATGGAGAGAAGGAAGTCTCTGTGTTGATTGGCATAGAGGGAAATGAAGCCTGGCATCTGGAAATGAACAGCCATACACGCCCATCCTGTTGTCTCACAACAAAGTGAAAGATACAATGGGCTTGAAACTTCCCTGATGATTTGGAGGTGCTGTAGTATCCACTACAGAATGATAAGCTGCCTCTCTGTTTGGCTCATATTTCTTTTGCTGTTTTGTATTCAGAGATTCCCTCTCTCCCAGTCCTCATGCAAGGTTTTCTTTTTGCTCATTGTTTGTCTTTTTTGTTTTTATGTTCAAGCTCTCTGTCTCTGCCTGTCAGTCTCTTTATTTCTTCCACACTCTCTATTTCAACCCACACTTCATTGCTGTCGTCTCCCAGCACTGTTTAGATTTTTTTGAATTGGTGGAAACAGGTCTTAATACTAAGGCTAACAAATGTATCAGCTGCTGTCATTATACCTTTTTTAATGAGCAACTGTAGAGTGTTTTTTGCTCACATCTGAAACAACTGAATCTGTTCATTCTGTTGCTCTTTCTGAGGTTTCTTCCATTTTCTTCCGTATTAAGAGAGTTCTTAGGGAGCTTGCAAATCTAGTGTCTATAAGGACAGGGTGGCTCACAAGCCACTTAAGGTAAATTAGTGATTTGTGCTATTGGGCTATATTCATAAAATTGACCATAGCAAGGGGGGGGGGGGGGTAAACTTTTTTTCAAGCACTTTAACTATTAGCCTCACTGTTGTCTTTACCTACAATTTAATATTGGTGCATTCAAAGACCTGCAAACAAACAACGGGTCTCAAAGGAGTCCTGTTATGTTGTCAGTTTACTAAAAGTAAATTCACACCTTCCAATCAATTAGAACTGACAATTATCAGAGGTCATGTTGTAAATGTTTTTAAAGCACTGCATGCACTGGTACCAAATTCACGGTACAATCCCAGTCAATTTCTAAATAGTATTTAGTATTTTTCATTGTCACTCCCTGACTGTGTCCCAGACAGATTTTCCCCTCCTATAGCCACATTTTGAATCATCATCTTTTTACAACTGATTTTTCTCTCAGTTATTACTATGAATATGATTGCTTTACAACTGATTTATCCCAGCCGTGTGTCTTTCCTCTGACACCACGTCCTATACACCCACACACAGATACAGACACACGCGCACACACTCAAACATACACACATATGGCCATCTGTGTAATTTGTGCTCTACACCTCCATCTCTCACCTTAGCCATCTTCCCTGCTGTCAGATAAAGGTTGCTTCTCAGCAGTTGGCTCTCGGGGGTGGGCAGGAGGAAAACAGAAGGAAGAGACGGAGAGAAATAACAGAGGAGTGGGACAGACCCATGGGGATTTACAAAAAGAGAAGAGGAGTCTGGTAAATGGCGACGAAGCAGCGAGCAGAAGTTTTATCAAACCTGCACAATGGCAGATGATGACAGTTTGGTAGTCAGTGTTCACTTTTTGTGTTCACTTTTCCTCTCAATGTTCATACATGGTAAAATAATGTGATGAAAATGCACATTGTTTCACTCCTTTCAGTTAATTTCAATGCATTCGCCACGGTCACTGAAATTCAATTTCATCTGTGGTGAACTTTGACACACAAGTTGCGCAGTTGACCAGTAGCAAGCTGTCTCGACAGTGCTGACCTTTGAGGGAATGGACAGCTGAAGAGTCCAAAATGGAGGAAGCCATCATAGTGTATTAGCTGTTTTGCACGACATTTGTTCATTTTTAATAGGGGAGATGGCACAGGGGGTAACCCCAACCCCTCAACTGCACAGTCGACGGATGAGGTGGAGGGAGTCATCGAGAAAGCTTTAAGTACCTAACCCTAATCCTACTACTCTTTAGAATATATAGGCTACATATTGAATATTTATAGGATATAGTTTAGAGAATATTATAGATCCAAGACTAAACTGACAGAATGGCAGGACTGAGAGAAAAAGACGCAATGGAAAGGGAGTATTAGCAGGTTAACAAGGCGGAGGCATTTTGGTCATTTTGCTAACAAAGGGGATAGCATCCCCCTCATCCCCTCTCAAACTGCCTACTGTGTATACTGGGGTGTGAATTTGACTTAATTACATCAGATTCATGTATAACTCTTGAAAGGGAAGTATACTAAAAAATGAGAAGATATTTATCTAACATTTTTGTCATATCGGTGTCAGGGTCACTTTAGTATTGGACAGACTGGCTCTTGATCACAACTGATGAAAACTACAACTTCAAGTGAAAATCATCTACAGAAGGTCTCTCATATCCCACCAGCCTTTACCTCATATCCCACTGGTGTGCTGGCCTGCCTGTTGGACTACTGATGATCTTAGTGAGCAGAATGTTTTGAACAGCCAGCGCCAATATACTCAAGGAAATATAAAGTACTTATGAAGAGCATAAAATATTTAACACACGTTGCATTCAAAATGTAGGGTTCCTCTACAGTAACATTTCAGGTGATGTAAGCGTGTAGGTGTATTAATGGTGTATTGTAAAGGACTTTAAAATGTGAAAGTATTTAGTTTTGCCTTGTAAAAGGGTGCCTCATTTTAATTCATTACAAGTCTCAATGGGCTTTCCAAATGGACTCTCGCTCTCTCTCTCTGCATGTGTGTGTGTGTGTGTGTGTGTGTGTGTTTGTGTGTTAAACCCAAAGCTGAATTTAAATAATCTACAGTAGAACAACAAACTACAATAGTGGGTCCTGGTGTCTGGCATCTATCATGTTTAAATATTCTCTGCTATAATGCTGTGTTTGTGTGTGTGTGTGTGTGTGTGTGTGTGTGTGTGTGTGTGTGTGTGTGTGTGTGTGTGTGTGTTTGTGTCTCTGTGAGGGTGTGTTTAAATTTTTTTCTCGGCTAGTTTATAACACACATATAA
>JAVQJD010071761.1:0-36611 GCA_036023655.1 Nannoperca australis | reverse complement strand
CTTGACTCTATTTTCTATTCATTTCACAACGTATGGTGGTGAATAAGTGTGACTTTTCATGGAAAACACAAAATTGTTTGGGTGACCCCAAACTTTTGAACGGTAGTGTACATACATATGATACAGACAGTGTGTCTGTGGGGGGGGGGGTAATATATATGAATATGTACTGTATGTATACATGTGTGTATATATAGGCAACCCACATACACACCAGCCATGCACTTTTTTTTTTAGTTTTTAGTTTTCAGTAAATAATTTTTACTAGTGTTTCCTGCTCAGAAAAACTCAATAGACATGCACTCACACCTTTTTCAATCTTTGTAATATTACGCACAGCTGGCACAGTGTGGATACTTTCATTAACTCACTGGGAATTAACTGTTAACTGACCTTGTGAGGTTTTCTGACACCGGTGAGCTGTTCTGAAAGATTCACAGTTTATACAGCGACATCATGAATGGCAGATGAACCACGGAGTCAGAATGTATTATCGTGCCGCAGGATTGCAACCGGCACCGGTAACCACATCATCAGCTGCTGGCTACATCAGCTTCCTGTTCACAGTCGGGACTGAGAACCACACAAAGTCTTTTTTCTTCCTGTGAATTCCCCCCCCCGATCCTCATGGGCCCTTTCACGATGTTGGGCCACGGGGCTTGAGCCCTGGTAAGCCTGTGCATTAAGCTGAAGCCATCACTGAGGAATATCTCTCGGGCAGGGTTACTCCTGCTTTTGTTAATGCAAACTTTTCCTAATCTCTGTTCCTCTAAACGAGGTTTAAATAACCAATCTCGCTATTTCCTCAATATCAACCTGGCAACATAGAGACTGGACCAAACCCAAACTTATAGATTTGAACTAAAACAAGAAGTGTTTGGATAATAACTTATAACAATATAAGTAATAAAATAACAATAATAAAAATAATCTACAATAAGAATACAAGAGTAAACTAAATTAAACTTTTCATTTAGCATACAGCTAACACAAAAATAAATTCTGACAATGTGTCCCTGCTTTGCATTCTGGTCATCCTTCCCTGATCTTAGCTCTTAGTTTCTTCTCTGATGAAGTTTCCAGCACCCAGTCATAAACCTGATGATGACAAGCCTGCCCCATAGAGGATAACGCAAGAGACGGGGAATAAAATGTTAAGCTGTTGAGGATCAGAAGGGAGACATGAAGAAGGGGTCAGGGGAAGAGAAGCAGGAGAAAGTGCAGTATAGAGTAAAAGGGGGTGAGAAGGTGGGACATAGATATAAGTCATAGCTTCAGTCACTCCATTGTGACCAAGGGCACACTAATCTATCCCATTAGCAGATCTCTCCGACTCTCTCATAATGTTACCGCTAGCTGCTCTCCTGTGACATGTTCCTGGTTTGTGTGTGTGTGTGTGTGTGTGTGTGTGTGTGTGTGGGAGAGAGAGAGAGAGACAGAATGCTGTGTGTGTGTGTGTGTGTGTGTGTGTGTGTGGGAGAGAGAGAGAGAGAGAGAGACAGAATGCTGTGTGTGTGTGTGTGTGTGCGTAATGACAGTTCAGCTAGTTGCTCTCTTGTGAAAATGACACATTCCTGCCAAATTAATATCATTACTATCAGAGTTTAATGGGCCAGTGCTGCCTTCTTATTTAAAACAGAACATCCCTCTCTCGACCTCCACCGTGAGGGAAGGGGGGGCAGGAGAGGAGGTTAGAGGGAATGGGTAAATGAACAGGATAGACAATCTGAACAGACTTTTTTTTACGACACCTTCCTCTATACTAGCTATAGAGGAAGGTGAACTTAAGATAGTGTTAAGATGAACTTGAAAGCAAACAAACAGAAAATTCAGTTTCAAAATTATATAACTTGGCTGTCGAGGAAAGATCTAAGAGGAAATTAAGAGAAATATTTTCAGTCACACTTTGTGTGCATTCAGTGGGATTAGAGTTTTCCTACCATGTCAGTCATTTGCCTAAAAATACATTTTCCTTTCTGCTTTCTGTGATAGCTTTAAATGTATCTCTAGGGCTTCCTCCACAGTGGTAATGTTACATTTTGGGATTGTATTCTCAGTAGCTGTTACAGCTGCGGTGCATGTCTGCCGTTGGTGTGACGGCTGCTATCATTGCTGTTAACATCATTTTTGGTTTGTGTGTTGGGTGGCTCCTGACTTTTCTTTTGGTGGAGAAATAACACTTTGTATTTTGGAGGCAGCTTAGAGATGTTTGGCTCTTGGGTACATTGTCTTTCATAGCTTGTGTTTTATAGTATATCTTTCTGGTCAACATTTTTTGTTCTTGGTTCTTCTACAGTACTTTACAGTAGGTGTGTGTACATTATGAGCAGTTTGTTAATGTGTCACTCTTCACATGGACTCAGCACTGTGATAATGAGTTCATTTGGAACTCTACACTCTGCGGGCTTCCTGTGCATGTGGGCGCATTCATGGTTGTGTTTGCACACGTGTGCTCATTTGCACACTCTGTATACACGTGGATATAACTATTGCACACTACACGTGTGTGTGTGTGTGTTTTTGGTATATGCACACCTGAAAATGTGTGCGTGTGGGAGAGATTTTGACTGTATGAATATGTCAGGTTGCCGCTGGAGACCAATTAGATGGTGCATCAGTGAGGAGGTGAGCATACACACACCTGTGTGTGGCCCTATTACACCAGCTCATCACACACTCACATACCGACACACAGACAGCATTGCTCTGCTCATAATAGAAACATACTGACACTTACAGCACATTGACCATATGGAATAATGACTTCACTGTGTCAAACTGTCGGACGCGTGTCACCAGCATGCATTATTTCAACCAGGTGTTACTAACTTAACCAACTTTGTGAATTATGGGTTATCTTACTGCTGCCCAGTAGTTGTCATTACCAATATGTACTTTACATTTGAGCATTTCTCCGCTCAAAAGTGCACGCCTTTTCATGTTCATGCACAGCAGATGAGAGCCAAGAGTGATTCGGTCCAAACTTGGAGGTATCGTGCACTGATGCAGTCAGGTGAGAGTGAAAAAGCAGATCACAGCCAATAAAGCAGCCAGGCCTCTTCATGTATAATTCAGATCTTTTATGGTGGGCTATGCACCCATATGGGCGTGCTAAAGGAAGACTAAGGCCATTTCCAACCACAGAAAAGCCCTTTTAAAACTCATCCCTGTGCCAGAGTCCTGCTCCTTTAACTGCTCCTCTTTAATGAATAGGTGTCCAATAAGGCCTTTTATTGTCTTAGCATATGTTGCTTTTATTAGGGGAAAATAATTAGGTTGTGCGGATCACTTCGGAAGTCCTCTCGCAAGATAAAAATTAGATAGTTTCACAGTCGTTGCGCAAGTCCTTCTGACTCCTTGTCGTTTTCCCCTTGGATGCCTTGTGTCCTAGCTCCCTCATCTCCTCTTCTACTTCCTTCTTCGCTCTCCTTGTCCCTCCTCTCCTCTTTATGCCTCCCCTCCTCCTCTCCCTCTTGTCCTTTGCATTGCCTCCACCTCGTTTCTCACTTCCTCTTCTATTGTTCCCTTGAACATGCGGGCATTAAATGTATGCAGCGATGTCACATCGGACTGCACATTTACACACACACACACACATACACACACGCACACGACAGATGAACAATCACAGTGTGACAGGAGGCTGTTGATGACTGACACTTGGTTGATCTTATCTGGCGCAAAAGGGGTAAAGAGAGGGCCGCAGAGAGACAGAGAGAGAAGTAATGCGGGCGAGGGGGGGGTTCTGCTGTGCTTTGTGTTGTGTTCCTGTCACTCCTACATAGTTTAATCCTCTGCTCCTTTCTCTCTCTGCCCTCTCATCTTCTACTACATCACTCTGTTCGCTTATATAGAAAGAAATAATGTCAACAGGGCTCATCTGTGATCTGGGACTCCAGGGAAAGAGATCCATTTACCTGCAAGAGGTCCTACTATGACCGTTTACTCATGAGACCTCAGCTACAGTAGCACCGTATGCCCAGTCCTGTAAGTTATGAGGCCGGAGGGGGATGGAGCTGCAGGGGAATAGGGATTTGCAGAAAAGTAGGGGCTGAGCAAGGAGCGGGGGGGCTAGGCTGACAGACTGAGAGAGATTGAGTGGGCATGATGAAGGAACGGAAAGAGAGGGAGGAGGCTGGTCCTTCCATCCTGTCATTAATGCCCCTCAGGGGAGCACACTGCCCGTAGGTGAGTATTAGCCATCAGCCTGTGGGCTAATGGAGGGTATGAAATAGAGTTTAGTACATACAGATGACCAGGGGTAGACTAATCATTGGAGACCCATGATGAGGAGAGCCGGTTTTTCTCTGGGGATCTAAACAAGCTCTCAGTCAGATTATGGACATGGCTCCAATTCGAATAATGGCTTTAGCCTATATTCAAAACTGTTGAATGTGTAGAAGTGAATAATTTGTGGAGTGCATATGGATTATTGTATCGCGCTAGCACTGACAAAATGCACAGCACCTTTACTCGCTTATGACTATTGTGACCTTTGATCTACCTCAGTCAGGGTGACAGAGGTCACCACAGAGTCACGGGGGTGAGAGTCGGGGTGCTTTCTGAAGTGTGCGTTGAGGTGCTAATCTCCTCTCCTCTTGGTTGAGCGGTCAGGCTGAATGGAGAGACAGCTTTTTTATCTAAAAGGGACCACGTTACCCAGGATTCTCTCTACAGCTGGGCCATGCACGCTCAGCTGGGCTGTCGGCTCGCAAAGAGGTTACCACGGATGAGGGCAAAGATAGCTCAGTGCGCACACGCACATGCGCACGCACACACACACACACACACACACACACACACACACACACACACAGATAAACGGCACAAGTTTTTGATTTCAATGGTTATTTATTAAATGTAAAATATCTTTAGCACAGATTAAAAATCAGACACCTCCACCTATTTTAAACACCACAGGCTGAAAAAAAACATTCCTGAAACACAATCACAATCCCTTTGAAATTCCACTTTCAGGATAGCTAGTCCACGAGGCCGGGCAGAGGGCTGAGGCAAAAACTGCACTCCTCTTGATCCCTTTACTGGGGCTACAAGCCAGGTAATACTTTCCAAATGCATGCTGTAGCCTTATTACTTTGGATTGTAGAAAATAATTTCATCAGGTACCTTTTAGAATTCAGGTTACAGATGAGAAAAAAATCGGTAGTTGTCTAAAACAGGGTAAAAGAGTATTTGCAAGAAATTATCAGCACGTTTACCTTATAGAACTACTGTACACAGTGGATACATGTCAATAAGTAATTGACAACTTACCAAACTTCAAGCAGGCTAACAAAATTATTTAAAAAGAATTCAACATTTGGTTTTGACCCAAACTGTTTTCTTGACCTGCTGTATATCCAGACGGCCTTCACATGACAAGCGTGGACATATGCTGTAATGATCTGTGGTTCGTGCCAGGAACTGAACTTCTCAAATTGTGTCCCAGGCATAAATAGCTTTGCCAACATTTCGCACTGCTGCTGAATTGGAGTGCCATCACAGAGGTCAGCTGGTGAATGCTCCCCCTCTCTTTTTTCTGCTCTGCCTCAACCCTCGCTGCTGTACAAATGCCAACTGACAACAACTGACACAGATGGTGAGCAGAAACACAGAAGGAACGGCAAAGGAAGAGAACCACCCACAGGAGTAAGAAAACAGGAAGACTCTACACACACTGTCCAAGAGAGGATATTGCCTGACAATATTATCAACTAATTTCTTTTAAACTTTTTTTTATTTTTTAATCTTTTCTTTTTTCTACTTTTTTGAATTATTCTTTTTCTTTTTTTCAGCACATGCCATATGAGAATTTGGGGATTATAAAAGTACCTGAAAGAATTGCTAGGTTTTCAGCATGCATAGCTGTTTGTATTTACAGGGTTATATGTACAGGGATGGGCCAAAAACAGACTGCTCTACAGTACTGGGTTTATTTACATCCAGGTGAGAGGGAGAGGCCGGTGTCATAACTACAGATGTGAGGGTGAAGGGTCACATGCATAGGGTCAGAGAAAGCTCATACGACTGAGTACAACTTGGATGATGAAGACACAGAACGGAACACGGCAAAGCAACATTACTGTTAATTCAACAACGTCACGTTTCCCCCACATACCCTTTTTGCTTTTGAATACGCTCAATAAGAAGTTTTCAACATCTGATTATTGCGTATAACACTATACAAGGACATTTCTATTGCAAGTCCATGAGGTCCTTGGTATTGAGTCGATACTGCGATTGGAAGACTTGGATCTGATCCCAGAGCAGTTCCAGAGCCGTAGTAGTAGATCCCAGGCTAAGTGCAGGCTCATTGCTGCTTATCTACAGTCAGCTTATTGCAGGGTGTTGTGTGAGTATTTTCCCAGCATTTGGGTGTGTTTTTATTACCCACAAAAGCAGATATACACAGAAGTAAGTGAAATCTGTCCTGTCCTGCTCCTTTGGTTTGTCATATTGCTGTGGTGCTGTGACCTTTTATATTTTATTTTTAGCTATCTTCTCCCCCCCCCCCCTAAATCATTGTGGTAGCAGCAGAGCTGTTTTTCTTTTGGGGAATGTCCAAGTCAAATCTCAAGTAATTCAAGTCCTGGTCATGTCTCAAGTCTTGATTGGAGTCTGTGAATGCTGACTGTGCTAATTAGGACATGGCACTAGTCAACGTACATAGCTGAGACCAAGTCTCCTCAATGGAATATATTAGAAATGTTCAAGAATAATGAGAAATAGCTATAAATGTTTAACTGAAATGCTAAAGTCCCCCTTTCTCTTACAGAGATGACTTGGAGTGCCCAGAGTTAGGCGTTTGATTTGGATCCATGTCTCCGTCTTTCTAAATAGGCCAATTGCACAGCAATATTCAGGGTGGCCAGACAATCATACGTTTAATCACAGTAATTAAGTGAATGCACTTAATTCACTACAACTGCAAAAGCTTTGCAATAACCTGCAACATGACAAGTTGTGGCATATTATATTATTATTATTATTATTATTATTATTATTACTGAGAAGTTGTCCAGTCAGAACTGTTGAAGTTTTTGTTTTTAAGTCTCATGTCAAGTCAAGCTGTCAGGCAAGTCCAAGTCAAAATCCACAGCTCTGGTTAGTACAGAACATCTCTTAAACTCCAGAGATGTTTCTTTGAAAACTACTGTACACAAGATAATGATTCACATTTACTTGCAGAAGATAGAAAGACACACAGCAAAATCCATCAGTTTGTAGACAGCTAAATTTACAGGCATAATCTACAGTTTCACATGGGTTAGAGATGGCTGTTATATCAGAGACGTGTATGATGCACACTGGTTCAGTTATATAACCTTTCGTGTAGATTGTTCCAGGTGTTTATTTGCGTATCTGTTCGTGCTCGTGTGCAGGCGCATGCTTGTGTTCAGACATGCACAAATGAATACTGTATGTGTTTATATGTAATTGTGTAATGTAAGTGTATTGAAGATGTTGCACACCCCCTCTTGTTCTCTTTCTCACTACCTCACACGCCCCTTGCCTGCAGACACACACACACACACACACACACACACACACACACACACACATACTCACAGTGATAGATGGCTGTGGTGGGTGGTTGAGCATGTTAATGCCTAATCTCATCAGCCTTATCTTCTACAGAGGTCACAAGGTCAAGTGGTGAGGGGGATGAGCTAAACACCAATAAGATAGCACATTGCTGGACGCACAGCACACACAGTCCATGTACTGATCAATTCACTGCTAACTGGACTGTTGCAGCCCGTAGAGAAACAGAAGTAGAGACTCTTGCTTTTCTAGGAAACATTTTCAAAAAATTGAAGCACTTTTGGAAAAAATTATCAAGTCTTCAATATGATGTTAGCCACATAAATCTGGATTATGAACATAAAAGGGTTTTTTTTAAATAGTTTTTTTAACTTACAGCAGGACCAGTGTTTGGTAACTGGACACAAACAAACTGCTTTGAAAGTCAGCCAAGTTCAACGTGGCGTCAGCGAGTCAGAGCCTGCAGCACTGAAATCTTCAGTGGAGTTTAAAAGGCATTTAGCTTTCAGACGAGCTAAATCAGATGCCCTAAGCGGGGGAGATGAGTTAAACTGAGCGTGTGTGAACCTGCAACTCGGAGACACTGCTTGGCATTTGTCTGTCTTTGATATGGCGACCAGTGATGTGGATGAAGTTATCGCCTCACTGGCAGGTGAGACAGACAGCGGCGCACAGAGAGATGCTGCCTTTTCATGTGCTGTTTACCAGCTCTCTCATCACACTGCGCTTCAAACACTCTCAATCTGCTGCTGCTGCGACGTTACCAACCAGGGCTCCTCCTGGCGGAAGTTTACTTAGAGCTTAGGGGGGGTTGTCTGTAAGTGTGTGTGTGTGAGGGTTTGTGTGTGTTGATGAGAAAAATATTTCTTGGAAACTGGTTTGTGTGTGTATCTCAATCATAGCATTTGCATTTATGTGCATATATTTGTACTTGCATGTGAAAGCACAAGTTCCTCAATGGATCTTTCCACTTCATGTGTGTTTGTCTCACAGCTGCTTTAGGAAGCTGTTCAAATAGTTGGCATGTAATGTGGCTTCATTATGCATGTGTGTGTGTGTGTTTGTGTGTCTTGCCCATGTTTGACTACTGCATATATATGGGGTTGTCTCACTTTGTGCCAGTACTCTGTGCTAAACATTAGTCCTCAGTCTTCACATCACTGTCGTCGTCCCCTCCCCCTTCCCGCCTCTCATTGGGAGATAAAGAGGCGAGCCATTTCATGTGACCGTATAGAAGAGTTTGCAGGGAAGCTGTCACAGCAGCTTTTAGCCGGCGCTGCAACATGAAAGATCCCTCTTTGAGCAGTTGGGTTATGTGTGTAATTCTCTCTGACATGTTTATTCTGCTGCAGTTTCAACTTTCATTTTCAAATGTCACAGAAAGCTCCCTTCTCCAAGAATATCCCTACTAATTACTGACTGATGGGACAGGGTGTATTAGAGAACTTAGGTTTCGTCCCAATACTGCAATGTTTCTTTTACGGGCTTGAGACGACATGAAATAGAGTCGATTTCTGGGTTGAGACTTGAGTGATCTTCAGATTTAAACTTAAAAAATGAGAGAAGACTTACTGAAAAAGAGAGGAGAGAGAGAAAGCCTTGTGGTGTGTGTGATTGTGTGTGAGTATGTCTATGTGTGTTTGTGTATTGTATGTGAAAATATCTATAACCAACCAACTTCTGATTTAAACACTTAGTACAGAATTGTACTTGCATCATTTCCAATACTTATTCTCAACTTTGAAAGCCTGGCTGAACCCATATACACAGCATGTGAAAATATACATATTCATGGCCATGGCATTAAAACCTGCTCTTTTACAATATGCATAAAAGCTGTGGTTTCCCTGGTGATTCCCATCCAGACATGAGCTGGTCTGATTTTCTCGTCTCGTGTTCTCACCTTCTCCCCAGTGAGTCTAAACATCTGTAGCATTCACATGGTCCCATATAGCCAGAGGTCCTGTACACACCGAGTAGAGAAATAAATAAATAAATATATGTATATAAATATATGTACAGTAAGGGAGGTTATGCTGTTCCCATGGTAATATGACCCAGTCATCATGGGCAGCAGGGAGCGGTGAGAGACAGCGTGTGGAGTCTTTTATTTTTTTGTTTTTTTCCTGTTGACACTCTGTCCCACTGTCTCTTTTTGTCTGTGTGTGTGTGTGTGTGTGTGTGTGTGTGTATATGTGTCTCACAGAAGACATAGTGAAGTGGTCGGTGTTCGCTGTTCGTCCTCTCTCTTTTTCTCTGGACAGGACTTGTCCCAATGTCTATGCGTCAGTAAATTAGTTTTCTGTGTTTCGTCTCCTCCTGTGGGCTGACGCCGTCTCGCTGTCTCAGTATCATGATTTGCCCACTGAACTCGTATCTCTTTCTGTGTGTTTGTCTGTCCACAGCAACAAGGGGCGGCCACCACGGTGTACTGTGCCGTAGCTCCAGAGCTGGAGGGGTTGGGCGGCATGTACTTCAACAACTGCTTCCGCTGCCTGGCGTCCAACCAGGCCCAGGACCAGAGCAGCGCTGCCAGCTTGTGGGAGCTGAGTGAGCGTCTGGTTGCAGAGAGGTCTGCAGGCATACAGGCCCTCTGATGGACAGAGGAGGAGGAGGAGGAGGAGGAGGAGGGAGACTAGCCAAACAGGAATGAAAGAGGAAAGGTCACGTTGATGTTGATTTAGGTATGAACTGATTAAAAGGTACCTGTACTCTGTACAATATAAGAGAGCTGCCACACTACGGAAGTCTGGATATGTCACGTCACCACGGGGGCTAAAACATACTACATATACAGTACAGGTGTGGGTCTCATATACACTTTATTGACTAAATTAAAGTTTGGGTTGTGTTCAGTTCTGCTGTGGTAATTTACAATGGGAGGAAGGGGACGGGAGAAGATTTGGGACAAATTCAGGAATCTCTTAAAGTTAGTTTTTTTCTCTGTTTGTCTTGTCTCTTCTGCTTTTCATGAAAGAAGAAGTTAACGACCTGTCTCACTAACAATATAGGGTTACTTCATAAGCATACACTTTATGGCATATGCATCTGGTTCCAGCAATATTGTCACTACATGGCAAATATTGTGTCTTCCCGTCTAATGTCTGTCTATTCAGTGTCCTTTTGTCTAGTTCTACGTAAATGTTGATGTTTCCTATTGAGATACAGAGAGAGTGGGTTAATCTTTGTGCTAAATCTTTTGGGGCATAGAAGAAATAAGGAGAAATGGGCATGTGACACTCATGGATATATAAACACACTAGAGGTATGATTATTATGGCTATATACATTATTCTGCAATAATTTAATTTTTTGTTTCCTATACAATATTTACAATATCCTGATTTCTGGGCATGTGCTAAAGGGGTGTGGACATCATATTCTTTTCTGTTTGCTATTTGACTCAACCTACGTATTAATAATCTAAACTCTGGTCAGTCTAAATTACAATTTGGAGGTATTTGTGGGATGATCCATGTCCATTTGAATAGCAAATACAGATGATGGAGAATCTTATTTCCAAAGTCCAGGATCTTTAATTTCTGTGTTTCTTCCCTTGTTGTTGTTGTTGAAGAAGAATGTGAGTGATTTCAGTCTCCAGTTATTATTTAATCATCGTTGTTTTAATATTTAACTCTGGCTTTGGGCTTGACCCGGATTGGTTGCCCTGAAGCCGCAGGACGCTTTTGAGACATTGTGCTTTATGGCAGTCTGGGTGCCGTAGGTTGCTCTTGAAACATCAGCATTCCAGTGCCATGATATCTGTAAAAAAAACAAAAAACAAACAAGAGAGAACATTTAATATCTGTGTTACAGTTAAAGTGATATCCTCTTAGACACAGAAAGTGGAAGTCCATTCATTTGGAGGCCATTAGGGGGAGATATTTGTGTAGGAAGCAGAAGTCTGATTAAGTAGGACTGTTCCTAAGAAGAAAAATGTATTTACTGTGTACTAAGAAAACATCAGCATTATACAGTGTGTTTAATGATACATTTAATAAAAAAATTGCAATTTCTCTCTGTGCTTTGTTTATATGTCAGACCTGTGTGCAAAGGCCAGATCCACCTGCCAATCCCACAGAGGACGTGCACGCTCACACGGGTCGTCAGCTGCCTGATCATAAAAGTAGCATCTATTTGGCCCTCACACAAACAAACAAACGCAATCTCCGAGATACTCCACAATTCATGACAATGACAGTTCATGCTTTTTAAATCTCTTTTCCTCCTTATACTATCCTTTACTCTCCTTTTACGCTGTCTCATTTTTGTCCTTTTTTCTGTCCCTCCTATGCAGACAAAGGCAACACACACACTCACACATTCAGTCAGAAACATGCTGTGCCTTCACACAGCCGTGACTTGTGCAGAAACTGATACCGCTGTCCTGTCTGTTGTTATAATCTGTACTGCATCCAGAATACAGGTGTCTTATCACTGTCCTTTCACATACCTGGAAAAGAGATACAGCACAAACACACACACACACACACACACACACACACACACTGCAAAAGTCAGCCAGTCTTATGTACCCAACAAGTAATTGAATGGGAAAACAAGCAGAGAATTTTATAAAACTGTCCAGAATGCGTTTCTCCTCTAAATGCAGAGTGATGCTGTGACCCCTTAAGAAAATTACATTCATCCATTACATACTGAGTGATTTTGCTATATAGCCATACTAAATAGGAGTAAAAAGCAATGTTAGCTACACCACCGCTATAAAGTTAAAGATATTAATGATAACAAAGGATTCCCCCGGCCACTGTCCGTGGTGCTGACTCAGCTCTGGCTCATTCACGGCACTGTTCTTCTGTCCCTGGTGAACAATCCATGAAATGAATTGACACACATGAGAATTTGCCTGCTTGTTAATCAAGTACAGAGCACGTTTCCACCATGGTTGTACAGTCTGCAGGCTGCTAAGTCTTGACATGAGCCTCTGTGAGAGACAACACTGTTCCCTTCCCCAGTGTCTGCCTGGTTCAGCTTTTAACAGACGCATTTCTCAGTTCTTTTGCATGCCAGCTGTTTAGTTTCCCTCTTTCTGTTGTTAGACCACCCCAGCCAGTTATTTAGATAGATAGATATATCGTTTCCAATTGTAGACTTCCTCTTTGGCTGTACCACCACTGGATATACTGAAAGACCATCCCTTCCTCACCTGGTCTCTCTCTGTCACACTCCACCTCTATTGAAAACACATTTTATTCAAAGGAATTCTAGACATAAAAGATGGTTATTTTATTGCAGAGTCTCACAACCTGCGTCTGTGATTCCACACCTGAGACTTAAGACTGTAATGTTTGTCCCCTCGCCTCCACCTCCTTGCTAAAGGAGGAAGCGTCAATCTGAGAATAAAGTAACCACAAGAATAATGTTTGTGGCTATATATCAGGAAACTGACGCTAATGATGAAGGCTGCGTGCTGGAAACACATCAGTTTGACTAATAAATCTTTCTTCTCAGTACAGCTGCAAGTTCCTCAAAGTTCAAAGTGTTACAGAATCCACACAGTTGTTAGTAGTTCGGTATAACATTTCAACCAGTGCACTTACATCCGCACATACACCCACGTAAGTCTGTGTGCGTGAGACATCATCATGCTCAGCTAAGCTTGCAGGTTCGGCTTATCAATGACAGCTCTATGAAAGTGGCGCTACAGAAAGCAGACAAAGGGTTTGAGGAAGACTTCGATCGAAGGGGCGGACTCAAGACACAAAGAAGAATCTTCGGGCCAACAACAAACAACCGGACGTCCGTGCGGCTGTGCACTGCAGTGGCCGATCCATGGGTGTGGGCCTGAGTGAAGAGGGCGGATCCTGCCTGGCTTTCATACAAAGTCCTATCGATCAGGGCCTATCGGAATCATCTGATAGCTAATCAATAAGCTACACTTCCTCTCAGCAAGCAGGGAGGAGAGAGAAGCACAGCAAGAGTGGGACCTTGATCCTTTGACCCCCCCCCCTCGCCGCGCACACACACACACACACACTTTCTCTTTCTGTCTCTCTTCATTTCTCTGTCTCTTAGTACAAGACAGAATAATAACCGAATGCCTGTGTAAACCAAATCACCAATATACATTACTATGTTATTTTAATTAGTTGGATTTTTTTTTCCCTTCACTGAGTTTATTTCAATTTGGGCAGTAATTGTTTATGACTGACCATTTCATTTTCCATTATTGTTTTTATTTCTTCTTGTGATTAATTTCACCTCTCAAAGAATAATTATGAGAGGATTGATTTGATTATGCCTTTGTTCTACTCCTATTGGCTCCATTGACTGAGGGAATGCCATGTTGCCATTTCGAACGGATATATTTAATGATCACAATCAATGTTAAAGCTCTCTCTAGACTCAACTAACTCAATAAATATCTGCCAGGAGGAAATTTACCATCTAACTACAGCAGGCAATAAAGTCTTGCACTGTGTTCTCCTCCCCTCCCCCCGCTCTCTTTCCATCCCTCTCTTTTGAGGATGATGTTGTGATTAAAACTGTTGATCAATTTTCACAAGGTACCACTGTAGAGTCGTTGGAAACATTATTTCTTTTCAATATCTGCACATATGCTTTGCTTGCACAGGCAAAGGAAAAATTTGCTGATCATTCCCGCAGACTCCTTTGTACTTAATTAGCACATTTTAATAAAAAAAAGAAAACTCTGCTTGTCAAAATAAAATATCTATTTTATTTATCTATTTATTTTTTGGCAGATTTTAATTTTTATAAATTTTTAATTCCCATATAGGATGACAAAACTACTACTGTGTGTGTGTGTGTGTGTGTGTGTGTGTGTGTGTGCGCTGCCCCGTCTCGCTGTGCTAGATGCATTTCTCTCTGAGATTTAACGAACCAGTGGCACTAAAAGAGACATCCTTTACTGTTTGGCACACTATTAAAACAACACACTGCTCAGAAAAAACGCTGCAAATAAGATGTGAATGTTTCATATGACAGGAAGTATAGCATTTTAAGTAGTTTTGTCTTTGCAAGTGATGAAAGTTGTGTAATATGAAGATGTTGGAGTTGTTGGCACAACACGTTTCTCTTCATTACAGTGGGCCTTTTTTTTTTTTTTTTTTAAATAAAGAATTGTAGAAGCAGCCTTGATAACATTTGGATCCAGATAGCTGTGATTCAGTGAGCCTGTTCACTATCAAATGCACTTATTTCCCCCTGTAGATCTGCTTGGGCAATCTATAACTTTCTCTGTTTTTATTGAAGTCTCAACACGGCACCTTTGAGGAAATCCTTCCAGCCCCGAATCCCCAGCGTGTCCTCACCGCTAGACAGCATGACCTTGTAAACCCTGAGTTATTTTACTCACCCATTGTGTGAGGGTAGAAAGAAAAGAGAGAGAGAGAGAGAGGGAGAAAGAGGAGGGATGGGAGGTGGGGGGTGGAGGGCAGTAGAGAAAAAAGAGCTCCTGCCTGTCACAGCTTTCAAACACAAAGAAAAATGAGCACTTGGGCTGAAGTACAATTATTAGCCCCTGTCTACAGATTCATCACACTATGGGGGGGTGGGGTGGGGTTGCGAGAGGAGTGGAGCAAGAGGTGGAGTCGAGGAAGGTAGAAAAAAAGAGCTGTGTAGGTATGGGCAGAGCGCTATGGAAGAGGGAAAGACAATGAGGAGAAAAACAGAGGAAATAGCAAATAGGGCTGTTACACTGTGGGGGAAAACCACGAGCAAGCCAGGCGGGGTGCAAGGTGGAGCATGCAAAGCCACCGCAGCGTCAGGAGAAAAGAGAGGCGGGGGGTTTAAGGGAAATAAAAGAGTGACGAAAAGAGAAAGAGCAAGGCAGAGGTAAAGGAAGGTAAAATGAAATAAGAGGATTTGTCAGGCCAGTGGTTGGTGGCAGTAATAAAGCCTGCTAATCTGAGGGAGAACGCTTGGCTGCGCTCACACTGACTCTCTTGACGCCCCACTTTACCACCAGGCCAAGCCAAGGTCACACACACACACACACACACACACACCCACGTGATCATGCCAGTCCAAACACACACACACACTTACGCACAGAGTTCATGCATGTTTTCAGTCTGTCCCATTGCTTTTTTTGTGAATCCTTTCCTCTAAATGTCTAAATATTGTGCCGTCACAGCTGACCCCTCTCCTCGCCCCGCACGTCTCTATCTGCGTCACTCGTCTTCTTGTTAGCCATCATCTCCACCACACACACACCCCCTAAGCCATGTTGATTTTGAAATCTCATTTTTCTCTGTTTCTTAACTGGCTCCGCCGTGTGAATCAATATCTATCAAAACCATTACATAAATACATCTGTCACAAGCAGATAGTAGAGTGGGGATGTAATGTGTCTGGTTAAGGCCACCACAGGGTGAAAGGAGATGTGTGTGCGTTCTCAGAGGACAGCGAGTGTCATTTTGTGTGACCAGGTGTGTCGGGCGGAGAAAAAGGTTGTTATTGAGCTGCGATAAATGACGCATAACCTGGTGCATCGCTTACTTAGCCCCAGACCCCTGTTCCCTCCGTCTCCTTTTTGTCAGTCGATGTGTGTGTGTAGTCATGGGCATGTGTGTGTGATTTTTCTAAGTAAGTGCACGGTGAGTAGTAAAATATTTTGGATGCACAAGAGAGGCTGTATGAAGCTGTAGTATAGGTGTGTTTACATGGCTAGGGTATTTTGTGAAATGTTCAAAACTTGTGCCAATGTGTTACCTGAGTTTTAACATGAGGATATCTTACTTTTCTACCAATTTTTTTATTTAACACATTAAGCCACAACTTCCCAGATGTTAATGTCTCACACAAGCAGCAAAAATAAATAGTCTAAATAGTCAATTTCAATGAATAAGTAAACAATAGTATGAATCTAAACAGACTTTTAAGTGCCAGCTTTCAGTACTTGTTTTTAATACTCAGTGTCACTAAACCATTTTGGTCAGTGCCTTAAAATAACTGAGATTCGTTATCAGTCGCACCTCCATGGGCCTTTGGGTGGACGGAATGATTGACAGCGGGAGAAAGATGAAGGGATGTCATGTCCTCTTTAGTTTGACCATCTGGAGCTATTGAACTATATTTTCTTTAAAAAGAAACAACCCATAAACTTCAGTTTCTTGTGTCAGACACAAATACAAAGTGTTTCTCTTTTTTCTTTCTTTCACCGGTTTCTTTTCCCTTCATCATCTTTTAGTGTTGTCAGTGGCATTTCCACACCTCACTTCTGTGATTGACGGTGTGATGCAGATTTACATGTCATGCTGAAATAGCTCAATAACCTGCACGCAGATAATCACCTCATTGAGAAACGCTCCAGTTTCTCTCCACTCACAATTACTATTGTGTATTTGATCATATAACCACTCTCCAACAATGCACTTAATGGGCTTATTGGCAGCAGACCAGGACGTGCTTGTAAATAAGCCTGATGGTGTTTGATTCTAATAAATTAGGCTCATTTATGCAAACACGGTAAAATCATAACAATATCCAAATGTGTGAAGGCAGAGGTGTGGTGGTGACAGGTGGTGATTTATGCTGCTACCAACTGGCCAGCCTCATCACTCACTCAGCTATCTTCAACTTTTTTATTTGTTTAATTTCCAAATGTGATTGCTCCACCACTCCGGCTCACGCTGATAAATGCAAAGGCTTATGGGTAGAGGAGCCCAAGATTAATACGCATCATTCAACTGGACCAATCCACCAAAAAAAAAGAAAAGAAAAGAAGAAGAAAAAAAGAAAGGAATGTGCTAAGAGCTCTGAGAAAGAATAAATAATTGCCAGTACATGATGTGACTGAGTACTGTAAGGTAAATAAGGTAAATAAATGTAAGATCACACAGTGCATTTTCTCTCTGCCTCTGTCCCTAATTGGGGCTTTTTTGGGTGAAAAGCCCTTTAACCAAATAAAAGACAAAGTGGATATACACAGCGCTGAAAAGGCTCGTTTCCTTCATTTATTTACCTGAATAATGTGAGTTCCAACTGTTTTACTTTCTATTCTGTGAGATTCAACTCCCCTGTGGGTAGTGAAGGTCACACACATTTCTTTTAAAATCTTAAAAATATATTCAGTTACATTATTCTTTAATTAAACCTTTATTTTCTATGAAGTTATTTACTCTCCTTTGAACTTTAACACACAAACACAAACAGTGAAGCGTATGACACAGCACTGGAGTAAAAGATAAGGCTCAATAAATAAAGTTAAAGTAAACAGCAATACATTTAATGAGCAATAAATAAATGTAAGCACAAGAATATGGACTAAAAGCCTAATTAACATAATTTAACAAACATTACTGACAATAATAACAATGACTTGGAGAAGATACTGTATTTTTGTTTGTTTCTTTTTTTTACTCAGGAAGAAAAGAAATGTGTGTGTGTTCATGTGAAGAGAAACAGTGTGTGTGTGTGTGTGTGTGTGTGTCTACATTATAAATGGAAGGGAGAAGAGTCACCTCTCAAAAACACACTCACATACCTACGAGATTAATTACAAGTGCCGTGAATCACTGTGCAATTAATTAACTCATCCTTAGTAATGAGTGTGTGAGTGTGTGTCTGTGTGTGAACTGTGCGCACGGTGTGTCACACAGACAGCCCCTCCATCTCTCCACCTTTCGCCCTGTCCCGTCTCTAATTGCTTCCCTCTCTATTAAAATGCAGTCTGCTGTGACATCACTCAACCCTCTGTTGGAGCAGGCCAGTGCACCAGGCAAACCACACACACACACACACACACAGTTTATATTATAATGCATAGGTTGTGTGGATTTTAGCGAAGATTTTGGTTGCTGAGAGAACATGGGCGGCTCAGAGTCGACCTACAGAGTAAACCTGTGGTGTCACTGATGTCTCCCTGACAGTGTGTGTGTGTGTTATTGAAAACGGAAAGACAGTAGCTAAGTCTGGACAGACTGACGTGTTACTGTATGTCTGTGTTATTGGCCAGGATCATAATTATTGTTTATTAGCTTTCATGGGAATTGTAGATCATATGATTTTACAAAATCTTATGTGTGTGGGTAAGTGTGTCCAAATGAGCAAATTAAGTTTTTGCTTTACATTTTAAGAGTTTTTGCAGATGCATACCAAACAGTGGGCCACCATTCTTAACACTAAACATCAATTTGGTTATTTTATTTACAGTATATGTGCATTTAAACATTATCTTAGAAAAACACACTTATCTTATATATGAAACGTGTTATCAGAAAAATCACAAAAACACATTACACAAACGATACAGTAAAACATTTTTTTTTTTAAAGTTTACCTTTGTCAAATATGGACTTTAATGTCTGTAATGCAGTGATGGGAAATAAGGTGGATTTGACGTTTCCATATCCTATAATGTTTGTATTAATGTGAAGATGTGAATATTTTGAATCTATATGGAGTGAATACATACTAAAATAGTGCCTGTATTGGGTGAAAGTACAAAACAAAAATCAATTGAAGTGATATTTACTTATCTTTCAATTCTGATTGACTCGAATACAAGATGAAAAGCATGACAATAAACCAGAATGTAATGTATGACGCCCCCTCCCCACTCTCTTTCCCTCATTCTCTCTCTCTCAGAACTAATCTGATTGGTGCATAAATCATGCTGACATCAGCACGGGTGGAAGTTGGCCTACTCTTACACACACACACACACACACACACAGACTGAGGCTCGTTGGAGAGGTGAGAGCAGTAGCGTGCTCCACAGTGATCATGAGGACAGTGGATAACAGATCTCTCTTTTATCATTCCCTGACTTTCCCTGACATTTAAAAAGCCATTAACACCACTGAGAATCACCCTCGTGTACATTTCATATGGAAGCTCCTCCCGGACACACACATACATGCTCCTTTTACACAGATACACACACATACATGCTTGCTTGCCACTCACTCACAGGGTTTCTACAGACTCGTGTGTGTGTGTGTGTGTGTGGGGGGGGGGATGTCAGTGAGAATATAAAGCCCAAATGACACAGACAGAGCAGTGAATTATTCCTTAATAAGCTTTTCACACCGGCACTCCTTTTCTGTAAGATTAAAGAAAAGAGATCCAGCCCACTGATGGTGTATTTTAATAGTAGTAAGACACAGCTAGTGATACACTTATTGATCCCCTGTTGAAATCAATGAAGATTTGGGGCATTGATACCCTTGATCAGAATGCAGTCCTTCCCCCTCTGTTCCCCCCTGACATGGTGACAAATGGACAGTCAGTAGCTGTCTTGGAGTGACTGCCTCTGTGAATGGTAATTATCCACCAGTTCAGCCATATATACACTACACACTAACGCTAACAGCATAATAGTATTTGCTGCTGAGCACTGTATTAATTTATGGCCCATTATTGTAAAGCCCATCGTTACAATGCGAGGGAGCATTTATTGTAATCGGAGAACTGATACAGAATAGAAGCACAACTAATGTATGTAATGTACTCACAAGCAGTGTGTCTGACAAAACTGCACGGTAGCTAATGCATCAAATGACATACGGCCTCACTTTTTGTTCTTAGCATTTATTAGCAGCGAATGGTGGCCTGAGTGCGAACAGCTATCGACTAATTATATTCCATTGTGTCTGCGTGGAAAACAAGAAGCAAACATGCTCTACAATAATACAATGGTCACCCCATCGCTTAATCAGCAGGATATTAACATGAAACTGAAACTAAGCGTACGGCTCGGCTGGGCCTGCAGTATGAGTCATGACTAGCAGTGATATACAGCAGATACAGATATGGAGCTCAGTCATTTAAATGCATGTTATTGTAATTCTGCAGATGGCGGAGGCACTTTTGGTGATTATGGATCGGACCTTTTTAAACTCCTTTGAAAACTGCTCTAAATCTTACGGCCCCCGGGGGTGTACAGAGACGTTTAGAAGACAGGAGATATGTTTGCATTCTTAAAATCATGAGAGGGGAAAAGAGAGGAGAAACAAAGTCAGAGAGGGCTTTAGGCAAGGGTTGACTCTTGGTTTAAGGCAGCAGGGGTCACAAGTGTGAAATAACTGGCATATTTAGAGATAAAAGGGTGAAAAATTACATGACGGGAGAGAAGGGTGTTTGAAATATTCAGACAGATCTAATGTCAAGAAGAAGAATACTGGACTTTTGAAGAGAGAGAAAGGTTCGATGTCTGTAAAACATACTCCTCAAGCAGTGTTTGTATTTTTTATTCTATGTGTGTGTGTGTATCTTCTCCTGAGAAGGTGTTGCAGAATGAATGTTTTTATTATTTTTTTAGTTTAGGGCAACTGAGGCTTGGAGCATGTGTTCGAAACAACAGCTAGATTCTGGGTAAATACTTTACTGAGTGAAAGAGAAGAGGAGGAGAAGGAACTAAACAAAGAAAATCTCATTCTCTCTATCATCTCCTATGAAGGGCTGCTCAGCTGAAGATATGGCTCTGACAGAGTTTGACTTGCACTTTTTAATGCTGCAGACCGAACAGCCTGCGACTCTAGATAGTAGGTGTACTTACTCACATCTGTTCTCATCATGTGTGCGAAAGTTTGGCATTAATTCACATCTCCGTTATTAGAGTTTCCACTCTTGCTGATATGCGGCTGCGTTTATCTTCGCTCATGAACATAATGAGCTCAAAGACTGAAGATGCTCCCCCCAGAGTGATGCGTTGTTTATCATTCCTGCTCCATTTGAGTTCTGTTTTGTCTATCATCCTCTTCTCTGCATCATTTTGTATTCAGTGCTGTGTTATAAAGTAGTGTCTGGTCTCTGTTGTGCTGTGCTGCAGAGGAGTGTAATGCACTGGGTCTCACCCCGTGTCCATCACTCCGCCTGCTGTAAGTCAGGCAGGCAGCCAGACAACCGCCCACCAGAGAGAAATAGATGAATGGTGGGATTTGGAAGAGATGCACAACAAGAAAGGGGGGGCTGCTATGACTCAGAGCATCGATGCTATGTCAAAAGTGGATTTGAAAATTGTTTAGAGAAAGAAAGAGAGACAGAAGGTGAAAGAGAGGAGGGGAGGGGTAAAGAGAGGGGGAGAGAAAGAGGAGTGTTACAAAGATATAATCATGAATGGCCATGAGAGAGGAGTGAGTGAGCAGGTTAGAGAGGGAGAGCGACCCAGTGAGTTATGGGAGAGGTAGAGTGTGAGAGAGAGAAAGAGAGAGAGAGAGAGCGAGCGAGCAGCGGGACAGACAGGATGAGTTATAGACCCAGAGAGGGAGAGAGAGCTTTCACACATGGAGACGGCCTGGTGATTTAGGGCTAAAGGACACTGAGACAAGCTCTGCTGCGAAAGGTGATAGACCTAAAGAGTGGTAACAGATCCACTGCAACGCTGCAGCGTCGACTGTGTCAGCAGCGGAGCATCTGTGCCTCCTCTCTTATCTTATCTTCACAAACATTCATGCACCACATGTTATGAGGACTAAAGCATCACGAGAGCACTTCACTATTCAAGAGACACTTTTAAATGAGAGCCATAAGCTCATGTTAATCTTGTGTATCAGGATGTAATGGTAATGTACTTACAGTTCTAAGATAAAAATACAAAATGGAAAGAAAAAACCTAATTTCCACTAAAAATAGTCCTTCAGACTAAACAACAAAATTGATAATTTTGGTGACCACATTGTTTGTCAGTACCTTCTAAAATGCATATGTCCATGACAAAAGTTATTCTTAAGGTTAAGGTTTGAATAGGTTTAGGCACAAAAACTACTTGCTTATGATTAGGGAATGATCGTGGTCATGGTTAAAAAATTAACTGCTTGGTTAAAGTGGTTGCAAGAGAAAGATAAAAACTAAATTGAGCAGCGAAGAATGAAATATAATGAGTTTCAGTCCCTAGCATAAGTGAAGCTTGAGAAACCCTAGATCCAAGACAATTTATTTTTTATTCGGCCCTTCTTCTTGTGAACATCCACATCTTTCAAACACCACACTTTTTGTTAAAAGTTCAATTTGAGGTAGACTGGCGACATCATCAGGGTTATTTTTTAGACCAGAAAGCTCCTCCAGAGCCACAGAACATTATGCAGCTGCTCCTACAGGCTGACCACTACTCCACCACTACTCATGAGAGCTACACCAATATATGTGTAAAATTGGTGGAGGTGGAGGATGGTTAGGGTTTTTGTTCAAAGAAACCAATGTTGACTAGGAAATGAGAAGTGAAGAGTGGTCTTTAATATTTTGCCACAACCCTTAATAAGAGGACTCGGAGCCAACGACCAGTGTTTAAGTCTAAGCAAAAATACTGCTTGAGAATTTTCCAGAACACATACTCAAAAACCACTGTTTATCTGCAAACACAATTACAGTCGAGTAAACTAGTCAAATATATATCAGTATGTGTGTGTGTGTGTGTGTGTGTGTGTTGGTACAGAATCAGCCCTTTCATAGCTGCAGGTATTTGTATGGCAGCATGGTCGTGTCCATATTTGGGCGGTGTGAGGCGGTCACTAATCCATCTGACCTTCTGGCTCATTTGCATGCGCCGCCCCCTTCGACTGAGAGATGCCATGACCTTTATTAGCTAATTAAGAAACATAACAGAAAATAAACCTGACACAATGGGAATGGACATGCACACACACACACACACACACACACAGAGCACGGAGCAGACAGGAGACAGACCAGAATAAAAGACATGAGAGAAGAAAAATGTGGCTTTCCACAGACAACTGTGTGCAGATTCCCTGTAATATTCTCCATAACAGCAAGTACCTTTGGAGGAAGTGTTACCACACACACACACACACACACACACACTTAATCGTTACATTTGCCAGCAGACATTCAAGCATTATAGTATTATAGAAGTAGTTTCTCTTAATCACATACTGAGCTCCTTTAAATCTCTGTGCGCTGGAATAAGAGAAGTAAATCTCTCTGTCTCTGCTGTCTGCTGCCACTTAAGTGTAGTCGGCCTCTTGTTCTCTCCTCCCTCTCCCACTAAGGATTCATAATAAGCTGCTAGACCCCCCAGGCTACAGAAGGAGGTGTGTGTGTGTGTGTGTGTGTGTGAGTGTGTGTTCCTTCACACCACCGACAGACAGCAGCAAGACAGACAAGAGTGATTGAATACAAACACACACACACACACAACTGCATATAATATGCATGCAAAACACACAGTACCAGTCAAAAGTTTTGACACACTTTCCCATTCAAGTGAATGTCACATTTTCAGTGACACAAATGTTTTAGCACACATGCATGTGTACAGACGGTTGAATATACACACACATCGTGTTATCTCCCACACCTTCCCAGTGTTCATTGTGCGTTAATCTGAGCAGTAATCTGCAGAGTGGGCAGATTATCATCTGACAAGCACCATTTTGAGGTTTGTAGGATTACGCAATCAACTCCCCTCCTACAGTACTCACAGGGCTGAAGATGCAATGTAAACACACACAAAATGCTACACATGCACACTTAATGCTGGCAGTACTAAAACAGTTAGGGACTGACATACTTGACTTTATGTGCAGTTTCTTGGCGCACTTCTGTCATTACAGACTAAAATGTATATCACTTTTTACCCCTTAAAAATGTTATCAAATAATCAAAAACACGCTATTCATTTCAAAACACCCACAGTCTGTTTCCATGACACCTTCAGAGAAAATGAGCAAGATTAAAGGGAGGAAGGTGAGAGATTGAATGAGAGAAACTGAGAAACATGAATGGACGGATGGAAAGATGAGACAGACTGAAGGCTGCGACCTCTCGGCGCTGCAGTGTGTCAGTCTGTCTCTGTCACCATGACAGGTCTGCAACAGTGGGGAACCCTGAACAGCTCGGTCCACACTGCTGCACACTGGGGCTTCACACGCTGACAGACAGAGCCAAGGGCTGTCCTGTCCATGGCGTATCACAGTCTGCAGTGAAGCCCTACAGTCTGACTGCCTGTCTAACTCTAACAACCCACCCTCTGGCTTTCATCACCTACATGTACACAGAAAACATTTTGAAAATAGAATAAGCGTTGATATGACGACCTGCACAATTTCAGAAAAATCTGTAAGTGAAAGTTGTGATGCTTGTACTCGTTTTGAGAAATCAGAAGTTGAGCTGTTTAAATTGGATTGTATTTTCCTTCCTGACCGCCGACTGGGACACCAGAGAGTTCTGTATGTCTGTGACTGACTGATAACTCATTTCTGAGGTGTGCAGTGAAATCAATGCAAGAAAGCACAACAATTTGTCCTGTTACAGTTTGTTGTTCAATATCACAGTGAGAGGAGGGGCTCATACACCTTTACTCCAGCTCTCCCTCTGGAAATGTGTAAGGGGCCAAGTTATACATTTAACTCTTTATTTTTGAAGACTTGTCACTGAGTTACCGTTTTATTAGGCACATCTGACCAGTTGAATACAATCCAATATAACCGCTCTGCAGCAAATTATTAAGTGTTAAGCATATAATGTTCAGTTTTGTTGACACTGTGTTATTGATTCAACTCTGTTTTCATTTCTGAGTTGTTCGTTGTTGTATTAATCTCAATTAAAACATGTTCCCAGTCGTAGTTTTCCAGTGCAACACCACCACTAACTAAGAAAACTGTGCACTTTAAGGTTCTCAAGTATAGAATTGCATTAGATTGTAAGGGGTGTACCTAATAAACTGGTTAAAGTGCACATTGTATGTCTGTGGCCTTTCAGTGCAAATGTTTGTGTTTTTCACAGTGTCTTCTAACGTCTGTGGCAGGAAGTACATGTACATTGATTGTGGGGTTTTCACCTACATGAAGTTGTTGAAGACCCATTACTGACCCTGTTTTCACGAGTAACTTTAATTTCATATAACTTTCATATAGTGTTTTAGTTTTCTTTAGATTAAATTTTTTTTACAGAAATGAACTGACTTTGCATTCTGATCGAGCCATTGTAGAGAGCAATCGCACATCACCAAGGTAAAAATGGGAAGTTAAGCTAAAGCTGAATGGATCTTTTTCACAGCAATATGGCTTTGTCAAACACAAGTGTTGCCAATAACATCACTAATTGCTGCTTTGAATTGCAATATTGGCTGAAGCTCGTTAGAGTCATCAGTTGCAGCTGTGATTTCCCTGCTACGACAAGTCAAAATGTGTGCTGTGAAGAAAAGGTCTGTGTATCTAATCCACTTGAGAATGATTAAGAAACCAGAGGGCTCAGATGCTAGCAAGGCTATTAAGATTCAGGTTAACAAGATTTATTCACAAAGTAAAACAGTTTCTGGCTTCCAAAAGGGGCCATGACAGAAAGAGTTTAGAAATCAATCATTGTTTTAAATAAAGATGCACTAAATTGTATTGATCCCAGAGAGGACACTGGCTCATTGCAGAGGCACATATTCAGAAGATGTATGTTTTAATAAATATGTTTATGTTTGTCTGCCTCTGCACTGTGCTGTATGCTCTCCTGTGTCTCTTCTCCTGTCTGTCTGTGTGGGCTTCCTCTGCCATTCTGTGTGTTTGTATTTGCCACTCTGCCTCTGTAGTGCGATGGCTGAGGCTGTGATTTTTATCCTCCCAACATTCCAGTAAATACTCAGACAAAACGCAGTGCACTCCGAGGAGCCTCAGGCCAGGGCAATCAATCAGGGAGAAAACAACACAGAGATCAGACTGTTTCTGCTCCATAAAACAGCCTTCAGGACAACATCAGCCATTCAGTGTCTGGGATGTAGAATTAACATTCTCTCGCTTTCTCTTTCTGTATTTTTTTCTGCCATCCTGCCTCTCAATCACAGTATCAAAAACTATCCCAAATCCTGCAATGAGAGCTGTATGTGCGACCGTACGTCTTCTTGACTGCAATATTTCCACAGCAGGTTGTTCGCACAACCAGTTGAGTGTTCCCCAAGAAAACCTGGTGGTGGATGAGAGGCAATGAAAACCAGAGCTGGTATCCTGAACCTCTGTAATGCAATGGAAGTTAGCAGAGTGTTTTCTTTACTTACAGGCTATAGGATCAGGGATAATGTTGTATAAATATTTGATGGTTTCCTAGCAGGGTCTTATATGGCTGAGAGAGTGCAGCATTAAGCTGATGATCAAGGAGAACTTCAAGGCATGCTTTCGCACACGCAGTCACAAAGACACATGCACACGCAAACACACAAAACAGCAATGCATGCATGCAATCAGGTATGGCCCACACGGAAATTAACGACAATGCACACAAACACACACACACAAACACACACACACACACTGCTCTGTCTGTCTCTCTCTGCACTGCATTAGGTTTCACTTTCTGTGTGTGCTTGGTTTACAGATGTTGATCATGTCTCGCTGAGCTTGCAGCGAAAAGACAGATTCTTTACATCTTTGAGACCACTGCTACACTCACACAGCAAACTTGTAATGCTTTGACAGAAATTGTAGAAAAGCTTTGAATATTGGCAGAAGCTGCTAACATTTTAAGGCCACTGTAAAGTTTTGTTAATGTAACACTCCCTGGAAGAAAAGCACTTTTGTCTTAGTGCTGCCAAAATTGGCTATTAGAAACATTGTTAACGAACGTCTCAAATATCAGAATGTATTTCATCGAGTATAGAGAGAGATTAGTGCTGCCAGAGAGACTGTGTTAAATTGCTGAGCTGTTATGGCTGCCCCCTCTACACCTCTAAAAGAAAGTGTCCAAATTTTTCTCCATCTAGCAAGTGTGAAATGTCAGCCGGTGTATAATCTTACAGCAGTCAACCCTGCTAAGAGCACAGAGACAAAGAGTGTTTTTCTCCTTCAGAGACATATGCAGATGGCAACTGATGTATGATATTAACCTTTGCTATCCAAACTCCTGTCTATACTACCTCCCCCTCCTCACACACACACACACACACACACGCATGGCATGCTAATCATATTGATCCACCTTTAGAAAGACAACCCTGTCGATTTTCTCCCTCCTGGTCAAAATCTGTGTGTGAGTAGTTAGGAAATGATGCAAAATAATCCCATATTTCATCTCAGAAGTCAAGATATATTATAAGCATCTAATAACTTTTCCTGAGCCTCCCAAAGTAAGTAAACCTGTCATATGTGCAGCATATTTTACACAAATTAATTTGATAAATGTGTCAGTCCTCGAGTATTTTCCTTTGGATTGCTTGTCAGTGGCAACATTTTGTTTTAGACAAATGGGCTCCTCTGGTTTTAGTGTCGCTCCTCTCTTTGTCTACTGAATCGTCAGTTTTAGCGAGGGAGGAAAAAAAGAGCAGAGGGAGGATGAGAGAGAGGAGGCAAAGTATAAAAACAAATTGGCGCAGAGGGATGAGAGTGAGATATCAAAAGACTGGATGGTGAGGGATGAATAACATAGAGTATCAGACGTGCTGTGGTCTCTGAGGTCAGGGTCTATATCACTCTTTGCTTCTGAAACAACAACCACCACAACGAGCACCAGGGAGCCAACCAATCTGGGCTACTGCATTGTTCACTATCTGCTGAAGAAAACAGCTCGGTCTCTCTCTTCCTCTCTCTCTTTCTTACACACTCACACAATCACTCCTCACTTCATATCTGGAGAGAGAGAATAGAGCGTGTTCCTTATTGTCCCCTTAGTGGTGATGTGGGGGTGTGTGTTAGGGCTTGATTGTTACTGGTTTACATAAGGGTATTAAACTCTCGCATAGCCCTATCTATCTGAGCCAGGCAGATATATTTGTGTTGTGGCTCCTTTATGCATTTGTTATTTCCAAAGAGGATTGGGATGCACCAGTGGAAGAGAGGATAGATAGCCTGCTGATATTACCCTCTTCCACTCTCCCCTTTCCTCTAAAAACCAAACTCTGGAGCGTTTGTGAGTGTGTGCATGTGTGTGATTATCTGTACGTGTATGTGTGTGTGTGTGTGTTTGTGTATTGCCTCCAGAAACAAAAGCGGGTAATTAATTAAAGAGAAGTGCACTTTGTCGCCATTGTCCTGTTCAACAACTCTAACAGCATTCAGCAAAACAGCATTCAGTGATATTATTTGTAATAATAGCTGTTGTTTCAATCTGAAATGGTCTGAAATTGGGGATGTATTAGCTAAACATTGTGTAGATGCATTTAGCTAAACCATCATAATGAGCAGAGAAAGGTTTACTGTCTATTTACTATTCTAACAGAACATATTGTACAGTACATGCATGCAAGTGGTGAATACATTTACACAAATACTGTAGGGCAAATACATTATTCTTTCCTTTTTATTTGAGTATTACCATTTCTGTTTCTTTTTTACTTTCTACTTCTTCACTTCATTTAAGAGGTACATATTGCACTTTTTGCACCACTACATATTTACTAGTTACTTTAGATGGATTCAGATTTATACAAAATAAAGCCTATCAGCCTTTAAAGTATGATTTCATTGTTACAGATTAAAATACCCAACAGTGTATAAAGTAATATATGTAATATATATAATATTAGCTTAATCTTGATCGGCTACAAAACTGTTGGACACTAACGCATACCTTAGAAACGTGTTACAGTAGTAAGACCTTTCAGTAACTAGTAGTGGAAAGGATTACAATTTGAAATTGAATAATAACATTACATTTGCTAATCCCAGTAACACTTTGTTACTTCCACGTTTGGATGGAGGGTAACGTTTTTTTTCTGTGAGTTCAGTGGACAAACTGGTCCAGGAAGTGTTAGCTTGGTGCAGCGGTTGGGGGCGTGGAGGCCGAAAGAGAAGATGTACATCTTGGTAACTTTAGGTTGTCTTTATATGTTATATGATCGAAACCTGGCTTGCCAACTCCACGGGTAAGAATTCAGAAATGAGCTGTGTTTTGTTCAGCGTATTAGGCTGTGTGAACTCTGTCGCTGTGACAATGGGAGGTCTGCATGCAGTCACCAGAGCTACGCTAGGTGTTGATGGTCTGACCTTCAAAATGTAGGCTGGCTGCTTATCAAACCACAATGCCCTTTTTCTGTCTGTTGCTGCGTGTTAAATACAGAAGATGTGAAGTGTGTGTTGAGTCTTTGGAGTTATTTAAGGGCACATTCGACAAGCTGTGGTCAGTATAAGGAAACTAATAAAACAAGTAACGAGAAATGTAAATTGCTGTTGAGTGATTGGTAAATTAGTCTCATTACTTTTCAAAATGTTTTAATTAACTTGGTAATTAACACTGCTAGTAATATAATAAAGTAATACCCTGAAAGTGGCCATTCTGCCAACAAGCCCTCCAAATTAAACACAATGGCCTCTAGAGTGACACATGCTACGGTCGACAGGACGGTGTGGCTGTTATATATAAAACTGTTCTCTGAACGTACACAGCTATGGTTAAGAGTGGGGTTTAGGTTCAGGTAAGGATCATGGTTTGGATCCCATCCACCCACCCCGATATCCTCCCTCTGTGGACTGTGGCTCTATCATATCATCATACTACCTCCTACTTTGCTCCTTATAGACAACAGTCATAATTACTGAAGCCACTAGAGGGTTTTGTCATATGAATGTAGTCGTTTTGGGGCATTTTCTGAAAATATATATATTTTTTCTTGGGAGGTCCATTCTTCATTACATTTAAGTACAAACATCTGTAACTTTAGTACAATTTTGATTGCAGGACTTTAACTTGTACTTGAGCATTTCTACATTGCAGTGTTGCTAATTTTACTTGATACTACTTCCACCACTGATATATACAAATATATCCAAAATTACAAGCCTGAAGTCATTTCTGAATTGCATCTTTAACGCTCACATCCCTGAGAGGGCAGCTGTTATTTTGAGAATTCCCCAATCTGCATGTGTCTGTGCGCTTTTGAGGATCAGGCAGGAGAGGTTAAATCAAAGTGGAGTCAATAACTTCATCCCTCCCTCCTGGTCTGCTCCGCTGTGCTGCTGGGAACGCCTGCTGCTCGCTCTCTGGCTCGTGAATGAGGAGGACAGGATGGGGTTCAACACTTTCACAAACACTAAAGGAGGGAAGAGTCGTGCTGCTAATACAGAGGATGATCTAAGACTCTGGCACACAGATATATACAGACACACATTTATCCACACACACACACACACACACACACACACACACACACGCACACGCACACACGCCGAAAGAAAGGCTTCTTCACTTTGTCTAAGAATGATAATGAGCTAAATTCTCTTTTTTCCCAACCTAAGAGCCTGAGTCCAGTCATGGCCACAGCCCCGGCTAAATCAATATCATCATCCATAATCTTTATTGTGGGATGAAACACAGCATAAATCAGCACAAAGCCCTTCACACATCCCTCTCTTTAGCAGCCTCCAATTTCATGCAGCACTCTCCTGGGCCGACAATACTTTCTTTTTCAGTACAGAAAGGTTGTCTCCCAGTGTCTTATGTCTCTGCAGCACCTCCTCATACATCATATCACATATTTGTTTCATGGTTTTGACCGAGCTCTGTCTGCAACCAGTGTGAAAGGTGAGCTGAGAAAGCGGTGGGGGTGTCGACGTGTGAGGAATGAATCATTCTAAACCTGCTGGGGGATTGGTGGAGCGGGATGATGTTTAAGTTGTTAAGTTTTCCTTTGAAAAGTGAGTTTAAACAGGACAGAAATGTCTCTCTCTGTGTGTGTGTGTGTGTGTGTGTGTGTATCTTCCAGCTCTGTTCTCTTTGAGTGTGAGTGTGAGTAATGAGGTCTGGAGAAGAAAGCTTAACCAAATCCTCTCATCAGTCTTCACGCCTTCAATACCCAATCAGCAGGCTAATTCAATACCCAATCACAGGGCTAATAGCATCCAGCCGAAAGGAGAACCAATGAGAACTCAGCTTATGGACCTTGGGGAATAACTGGCTGGACAAAAAGTTAGTGCAAAAAGAAGGCAGATTTTCTTTACAGAAAAAGAAAATGCTCTCTAACAATCTCAGTTTGGTGTCCAATCGCCTCTGACGCTGTGAAGCAGAGGAAAAATCTCTCACTAAACAGTTTCAGGCGTTTGTCTCTACTCGAGCATGTCAAAGGAATGAGAGTGATGTTCAACATTCAAATCAGCAGCTAAAATTAAAAATGAGCTATATTTTTGTCTGTTCCCGCAGTATCTGACTTTAGTACTTGTATTATAAAATGACAGCCTTGTTTCAGCATACTGTGCACAGCTCTGTGACATTTAACATGCAAACAGATTCACATCTCCCTCACTCATTTTTCCCTCCGGAGCCCTGAATGGAGGGTGCATAAGTGCATGGGGCTGCAGGAGAGTCCCAGCCATTGTAGTGTCACAAATCCCCCCTTCCTGACATGCACTGAATAAACTGTCACAGGTGTTATATAGTGTCTCCATAAAGCCTACCATCAAGCAGTTACTACCTCCATCGCTTCAGTCCACTGCACCAACAACACAAACAAATCACACTGCGGTGCGCCCCGGTGTTTTCAGGTGAGTGTGTGTTTGTGTGTGTGATATACTGTAAAGTGGGGTGCATACATGACTGTGTTTTCTGATATGATCATACACCATATAACCTTCTGTATCTTGCTCGGTTGCAATCCATATTGACCTCCCTTTCACAACCTCCCTCGCTAAAAGCCTTTCAGTGTGTTTCATGACGCATATACAGTTTCCTGCTCTGTTTTTTGTCACTGCACAGTTTTGTGCGTGGTCATTAAAAGGGAACATCAGCATTCACCACATTTATTTACGTGGTGTGATTCTGAGGCTGATTTAATGTCAGCACTAGTGTTCATCATAAAGACAGAATGTATTTAAATGGGAAATCCAAACACTCTAGGAGCAGAGAAAATGCGCACATTTCTGGGTCTTTTTTGTTGGTGGTGGTGTATTTATCTTTACCTAGCAAACACCTTGAAAAACATGGATATGACTTCAGGTCAGAATAGCTAATATAAAAATGTTATCCTGTGCAAAAATGTAATGTTTAGCTGTGACCTCCTCATCATTTTTCATTGGCATACAACAACCAGAGAAATCCAGAGGCGCCGTCTCCTCCTCCTCAGCTATCCTCAAAAGACCAGATGCAATGCAACGACAAGAGATTTGACTTTTGCAACATGCTGTGGCAGGATAATTAGAGCAGGATCCTTGGATATGTAGGAAATCACTTCCTAAAGCAGTGGACACTGACAGAGCCAGTGTGTACACCATGAAAAAAAAAACCATAACAGCCTTAAAGGCACTGAACATCACACACTAATGATATACTATAACACTGTGAGAGTACGTGAGGAGGAAATTTCCCTTTAATCTTCTTTGTGGCCACATCATCTTTTATTGGTGGACAAAGTGAATCTCAGCCTGCAGCCTCTGCCCTGCAGAAATGACAATTGATTTGCAGGTTATTTCCTGCTTCCTGTGAGCTAATTGAAATAAAGTGGGACGGTAGACTCAGGCTCTGCAGCATCTATCAATACTGCAGTTGTACAGTACAGAGAGCCTTGTGCCTACTGCTGCGCCTTAACCAGTCCCACAGAATATTTGTTTTATTGTTCGGCTCATCACCATGCCTATATGCTATGTTTTTGGGCTACCTGGTGTGAAAGCCCCCTTTTAATGACTGAAAGTAAGCAAAATGCGGCACAATGTATGGCTTATGACTGTATATGCTCCATATGTGTTTTTTTGTGCCTATGTGTGTGCTTGGATCATGTCAAGTCTGAGGTTTGAGGTCATGATGTAAAATCAGAAACCTCATGGTATTAAGGTTATATTAGATTTAAATTAGGGATTACAAATGGGAGTACCTGACAGGATAATTATGGGTATCTTTAGAGAAGAAGGAAATAAGAAACCATGAATAAATGTAACCCCAAACCCTTTTCCCCTTCGACACACACACCTACACACGTTGAAACACATTGATTGGTGCATAACACCTTTTCCCATCAATTTAATTACGGTAAACATACTATAGATAAATATACAGCATCCAGCAGTGCACATCTGTCCAGGCGTAGGTACAGCAGGAGAGAGGGAAGGAAACATGCTAATGTATGGAAGGCAACAGAAGAATAAGTGTTGACGTGTGTGCATGTGTGTATGAGCTGCGTTTTATTTACTTATAATGTCCCAGCTGTCGTGAGCAGCTGGATTTTACACAGATTAAACTGGTGAGTGTATGGATTCACATGTACAGTGCAGCGTCCTCACTTTGAGACAATTCGCTTTACCTCAAACAAAATCTTTACTTACACCACCCCAAGACCTGACATTTCACATGATCCAGGATTCAGAAAGACGTTTTTTGAACACTGCATTCATTTCGCAGATACTAAGAGACTTAAAATTAAATTAAAGATTTGATTTAAATTTTGCATTATGGCATAAACTGTAAAAACACGGAGCCTTTTTTGTGTTTGGTTTTTAACACACCTTATTCTATGGCAGAGCTTCTTTAAATTAAAATGACATTTATTAACTAATTTAGAAACTTTTTATTTTATTTACCTTAAATGACTTAACCAACTGTTCCTCTATCCGCTGCTTTTCTCCCAAACCACAGTAATGATTTCAGCCAGCAACTTCCAATGGTCGGATCAAACCCTCCTTAGACTGCAAAATACACTGAATCATCATTAAATCTATCTGCATATTACCTGTGCTGCTACAATTAGCTATGAATCTCATTTGAATCTCATTTAAATTCTTCCTATGAATCTCAATTAAACATAGAGATTCAAACAAACAGCCATAGCATTGGAAATGTGGATGTGTACACATACACACACACACACACACACACACACACACACACACACACATGCTGCACCTGCTGTTATCATTGCTGTTCTTTTAAATGGGTTCAGTTTAATTAATTTGTTTTGATACTCAAGACAAATCCTTTACAAATCCTCATGTGGTAATTAACAATTATCGTACATTTAATAAGCACACTGAGATAATGAAACAATTAGAGAGAAACAAGCTGTTTAAAGATTGAAGCAGTGCTTTGAACTAGTGTATATGCTTTAATTGTCTTTCAGTGGCTTCCGACTTCAAGGAGCTAGCAGATCATAATAAATGTCCTCACAGCTTACAAATCAAACACCCTTTAAAGCAGAATTACAAACCAATAAATTATTACTTGTAGAAAATATAAGCTTTCAATGGTGTTGTTATGTCAAAACACACGCGTCCACACACGCATTGCCTCTCTCTCTGGTGTTATCACAGGGGCCAATTAGCGGGCCCCGGCTTTCTGCTCAGGCATGTGTCAGGGGACCTATAGGGAGCCCGCAAGGCTGTGAGAGGCCTCAGGGTAGCAGGAAAATTATCACTCTTTTCATCTCTCGTCTCTTGCGCATCCTTGCATACACATATCCACTATCTGCTCGGAGCAAGCGCATTCCCTTTCTTTCTCTGCTTCCCTCTCTCGTTCTTTGGCTGCGGTGGCCTCCAGAACAGCGAACAAAGGACGATCCTTAACATTATGGTATGCAAATACTTCAAGCTAATTTACTAAGGTAAGGCGGCCGAATTGGACGTGGTTCAATAAACATATGCATAACCTCCACGTACAGAAGAATCAGTCGATGGAGTTTACTCACAACCTTTGATCCCCCTGAACTGTAAAAGCAGGACAACTTTGTGCGTGTGCACTTTTAGGTAACAGAAAGGCGAAGTCATCACAATACATACTGATCAAAATCTACGTCTATGTTGCACTTTGTAACGTGACTATTAGTGATGGAGTGTTCAGGGAGACCTAGCAGATTGCTGGAGCATGTGCTGGGCTGAGCTGAGTGTGTGCACGCGCGTGCGTGTGTGTAGTTGGTTACTGTGTGTTTGTTCTCGCTACGAGTTTTATCCCAATCACACTCCTTCCCACCCCCTCATCCTTCTTTCTTTCCTCTCATCGCTCTGTGGCCCCCTGCCGAGTGCCTGGTAGGTGGCTCGTACACACACACGCGCACACACACACACACACAAGACAAAAAACACACAGTAAGCCCACCGCAGGCTGCAGATAGCTGTAGATCCCTCTTCTCTCCTCCACGCCACGGGGAGGAGGGAAAAGGGAATGACAGGAGAAGAAGACGAGAAAGAGGAGTAATAAGTGGACAGCTGTCCTCTGTCAAGCCTCCGTCTACCTGTCTGTCTGCTACACTGTGGGCTGATATGTCTTTCTTTCTGGCAGGTGGCTGAGGACTTTGAGTCAGTACAGCAAGCTGAAATATTGTTGAAGGAGGCTGAATCTTCCGTCAGATTGGAATAATTAAGACACAGGCAGAGTTTTTGGTTATGGGTTAGGAAAATAATTATGCCTGTAATCATAGTAATAAAACGTCTATAATGTGTAATGTGTCTGTTTGCTGCTGTTAGATTTTCTCCATAAGTTGTTTTTGTGTGTGTGTGTGTGTATTTGTGTGTGTGACGTCGACGGGGATAGAGACAGCAGAGTGGAGGCAGTAGATAAGATAAGTGCTCTTTATTTCTGACAGAGTCATTTAGCTGTGGATGAAGAGAAGAGAGGAGGAGAGGACAGGGAGGAGAGAGTTATAGTTATGGAGCTGTCGGAGGTTTGGGAGTGTTGAATGAAATGAGGTCCAGAGGAGCAGAGGGAAACAAAGGTGGAGAGGGAGAGAGAGGGAGGCGTCAACATGACCTTGCAGTCAGAGAAACAGACAAATGAGGGAGGAGAACCTGTTTCCTCTAAATCATGTGATGTGCTGTTTTTTTCTTCTTTTCTCACTGTAACTCAGCCTACAGGCCAATTGGTATATGTCCCTTCTCCTTAGCCCAGTCTTCCTCATGCTTTTCCCCACAATGACTGAGAATGTACCTGTGTTTTAGCACTAAATTGTACCACACACACACTCTCTCTCTCTCTCTCTCTCTCTCTCTCTCTCTCTCTCTCTCACACACACATATACACACACACACACACACACACACACACACACACACACACACACTCAGAGTTATAAAAGGTGTTTCTTTTTCATATATTTGCTTGTATTGAGGCATCAAACTGCCACACACCTCCTGTCACTTCGGCCATTTTATACTCTCCCCTTCTGTTCCTCATATGAAGAAAAAGTATTTATTTTCATTTATCAAAGCCTTACACCCCTGAGAGAGAGAAAAATTGCAGTGTCTGCAATACTCTGTGTGTGTGTGTGTGTGTGTGTGTGTGTGTCAGTGTCA
>JAVQJD010071760.1:2500-14859 GCA_036023655.1 Nannoperca australis | reverse complement strand
GTGTGTGTGTGTGTGTGTGTGTGTGTGTGTGTGTGTGTGTGTGTGTGTGTGTGTGTGTGTGTGTGTGTGTGTGTGTGTGTGTGTGTGTGTGTGTTTTGACCCCATTTAGATTTACAAGTGGCTGACCCAGGCAGTTTATTCTGGAGATGGATTGTCTGGGTTCAGAAAGACAGAGGAAAATCTGAGCAGAAGCAGAAATACAGATAACATCAGATTATATGTGCATCTGAACTTCTATAGACTTTATTTAATCAAAAGAGGCCAAGATCTTCTCTGAAATGAACATGGCAATGTAAATTATTGTCGAGCCTCACTTGACCTAAACAAGACCCTCAGTTAAGTTTTGTCTTTGTCTGTTTGACCTCAGCAGACGGTCAGACGTTGTCCATCTGTCATGAGTCCATATTTCAGCACTGTCTGTTCCGTTTCACAAGTTTTAAAGAATTATATTCAGACAGATACAGATTTGTATTAAAATGGAGCAGCAATACAGAAGTGGGTGGGTCACTGGAGGTGGAAACCACAGTACTAAGTGCATCATGGCACAAAGTTAAAAAGCCTCCATTTTCATTTGAAAATAGAATGGGGTTCTGCACTTGTCTCCATTTAAATATTAGTAATGTAAGTGTTTTTTAGACTTTTTGTTTTGATGTTAAGTGTCACTGCAACTGTGGTCTCTCCTGGTCGTCTGACATGTGGCCTCTCTACAGCATACGTGATGTTACAGTATGATGCTGCTCACTGACTGATTTATGGGCTTGCTCAACATCTGGAACAGCATCACTTAACCACGTGGAGCATCCAGCTGTAAAAGAGCCGATCATGGCAGCATCTGTTTCCTGGCTCATCGCCCACATAAAGGACTACCTCTGCCTGTGTGTGTGTGTGCCCCGGGCATCCATTCATAACGCCGTGCTATTTTCTGAAAGGATCCCACTCCTCTCAGCAATGAGGGAAAGATTGGATTTTGTCACGAGACTAGGCTGAAGCAGGTGCACTCAGATCACCTGGATCTGATTATCACATGTGTCTTCTGTTGTGTTTGTTAGAAAGAATACATATGATCTTGATATTGTTAGCCTACTCATAATTTAGATTCACAAGACAATAAAATACAATTGAATAAGTGATACAATATTAAACGTAAAAAATACAGTAGCAAAATACACAGTTGCTACAATTGTAATAAATGATTTAAACAATTTACTAAGTTTATATTAGCTAGCACATATACTTATATATTATAAGTATATATATATATTGACTAACAGTTGTTACGGCAGCATCTGTAAAAGTTCGTCCAACCGTGACTGACGTGCAAACTCACCTCGGCCACGCCAAAGCGCAGACACGCCGCCAGCAGCGCGAGCAGCAGCCGTACCCACGAGCTCATCTTGCTGCCCAGCCTCGAGCCTCTTCGACGGACCGGGCATTTATGGACGCGCGAGAGTCCCTGTCTCCTCAGCACTGGCGCGCGGCGGGACAGCGGCTCGCCCTGCGGGACTGCGCGCGCGTCGACGGTGCTGTCCACGCTGATGTCTCTCCGCCAGAGATATCCGAAGAAGAAGAAGAAGTCCCCCTCGCGACTAAACCTCCAACGTCTTCCAACCTCCAACTTTTAATTCAAGCAACTGTTCTTCGACGAGACGTCTGTTCTATTTAGTTCACCTTGCGCGAGTGGAGAGCTATTAGGCTACATTTAATTAACAAAAAGGTAACATTTCCAAGCAACAAAGGTCCAAACTTCTCGAGACAAAACTATCCAGGACACTCAAAAAGTAAGTCAAGTTGAAATTATTCCAAGGATGTGCCTGTTTATTGAAAATACAGCAAATTCAAATCCACTTGACTTTTCTTTTCCCAGTAGTCAAGGGTCTCTTTAACCGCGACGCGTCGCCAGAAACGTCGCAGGTCAGCACGGTAGTTTGCGGTCCTCTTCTTCCAAGGAGTCTTATCAATAAGCAGAGCTCTGTGTGGCTCGGTGCGCCTCAGCCCTGGACCTGCCTGATTACGCGGCGGTGGTGGTGGTGGTGGTGTTGGTGAGGGGAAGAGCAGATTTCCAAGAGTCTGCTGTTGGTCCGCTCAACAGTGTCTCTCTCCCGCCCCCTGCCTGAAGAATGGGTGATAATCTGCGCACAAAGAAGCGACATTAGTCCACAAAGCCTCACACCAGCCATCCTGAGCAATAATCCCTCTGCAGTGAATCATTTATGCAGATATTCCCGAGGCTGGGCCAACTCATGTGGGTTGGTCTGTTGAGTCTGTCGTGGCCACATGTTCTGGTTTGAAATTTTACAGCACAGCAAAATCAGTGTTTGTGAGCCACAAAGGATTGTTCTTAAGTACAGATTTGAGGTACTTTACTTGAGTATTTCCATTTATCCACTCCACTGCATTAACAGCTTTACTTACTAGTTACTTTTCAAATTAAGATTTTTCATACAAAACATATGATCAGGTTATAAAATGTGATGCCTTGTTTTAGATTGATCTACACAATAGTTTATAAAGTACTTCAAATTTACTCCAACTACAACAGTAAAATGCCACTTACACATAATAATTGTTTACTGATTACCCAATATTATAATATATGATAATATAACACTCACACATCGACTACTTTTACTTTTAATACTTTTAACTTGAGTAACATTTTGAACACAGCACTTTAACTTGTAATGGAGTACTTTCCCATTGTGGTATCTGAGTACTTCCTTCACCACTATTAGTGCACAACACACACACTCTCACTCCAAATAACTGTCTCTAGATAATGATAATTATAATAACATTTATGAACAGCGAGAAACTTGCCATGCTGCATTTTAAAAGTTAAAACATGTTTTAATTCATGAAAAGTATGTAAACGAAAAGCTGCTTTAAGCAAGGTCAACTCTTATGAATAACCCATGATCCTAAATTCAGCCTATTGCATAAGAGACCTTTATCCAAGAATTGCTGGAGAGGTCACGGGGATAGTTGCCATGCCGACTGACTCCTCTTGTTAACTCAGCATCACCGCTAGCCGGGCTATCAGGAAAGAAAAGGGGTTTCTAAATATCACAGGAGTTATTCTAAGAGTCCTGACCTTTGACGGTCGCTCATGTTTAGGGAACATTTTTGAACAATGCTTGACGGTGACTCTGCATGTTCAAAATCAGTCTGACCCAGACCCCAAAAATAGTGTCTCAGCCCACCAACCTCATGGACTTATAATAATATGTGACGGAGGGGGAAAGAGCAAGAATGTCTTTTATCATAGAAATAAACATTTGAAAGGTGCAGCACAGTCAAAAGAACAAAACTGCTCAATAAATTCAGACATTGTTTCTGACTGATGGCATTTTAGCCAGATGCTCACAGTTGATCTCAAACACCACTGTACTGGAGCTACGAACTATGTCCCCACACTTAGTTAAGTCTCCTCTTCCAGTTCAGTCATGGCCCAGTGAATAATAGGATGCCATTGTTTTTCTAACAAGAGTCAATGGAGGAAACAGCATGAGCTATGGAGCTATATTTACACTCTGTTTCTTATTCACACGTTTGGCCAAGGACACTACGGCAGTATGGGGTAACAACTGTGTCTTAGGATACCAGCGTAATGTAACGCTAAGGTAACAGTGGTGAAGTGAAATGATCAAACTGCATGACAGATCATATTATATATATATAGATGTAAAAATGAACCTTTGAACAATTATGTTGCTATTCATTTCTTATCTAGATTACCAAAGATACTCTTAGTTGTAAATAACTTTTTTTTTACTAATGGACTGTGTTTTACCAAGAGAAGTCTGTAGACGTGACCATGAGGAGATCACCAATCCTGTAATTTAACCTCCATACCAGTGGCTGAGTGTAAGTGTGGAAAAGACAACTAAACTTAGGGCTTTTTGATAATTCTCTTCCTCTTACCTATGCTATCAGTGTTGCCGGTTTTATGGCCCTGTACACGTCAAAACATATTTTATTTCATGTCTCAGGTTTTGGCTCCCAACACGTGAGTGTTTGGTGTGTTTGGTTTCTAAGGAGAAAGTGGAAAGAAGGAGGAGAAGGAAGAGGAGGATAGCAGGTTTTTGACTAGAGGTGGGGATTTTCCCACCAGGACCTGCATTTATTTCACACTATTTCAGACTTTCTCTCTCTCTCTCTCACACACACACACACATACACACACACGCTCACACCTGCAACTGTTACATCTCACCACAACCCCACTGAGAGAAGGCCATCCATCATTTTCTACAGAGGCGACAGCTTAATAAGAAACATTCATAAAAAATAATGCATATGCTCAGTATTTGTGTGTGTGTGTGTGTGTGTGTGTGTGTGTGTGTGTGTGTGTGTGTGTCTCATGCATCTTAGGAAAGTTACATTCTTATACATGCATGCAAAGACACTCTCACATGCATGTGCACACAGACTTAATGAAGTTGCACATTAAGCACATGTTAAAAACACTGCTGTGTGGAACAGATCACACCCCCTCAAACATTGGCTCAAATGTGCACACACACACACACACACACACTCATGCTTACTGTCCCGAGCTGACAATTTCTCCACAAACGAAGGACAGAGGGCCCTCTATACACTCAACAATTGAGTGAGAAATGACAGCACTCGCTCAAATATTTAAGAGCTTTTCAGAAGACCCGGAGAAGGTCACAGCACCCTGAACTAATCTCCTGATGAACAATGACGGCGTTTGATTTCATGCGTTCTTCCGTCGGTGGCTGAAAAGCTCCAGTGGTTAATTTGACGCAGCAATCGCGTAGTTGAGTTCTTGCTTTCCTTTTTTCAGCTTTCCTAGATGAAAAACATGAATGCAGTGTATTTGTGTTGTACAAGAAGGACCATGGGTCTGTGTATGTGCACGTGTGTGTGTCTGCGTGTGTGTGTGTGTGTGTGTGCAGAGGTGCACTTTTGGCTGCTGTCACATGCATCAGAGTTAGGGAGGGGAGACAATTGACCCTCGATTTGTCGCGGGGATAGACTCTCTCCAGCGCGTGTCTCAGAGATAATAGAGGCTCATGTAGACCAAATGGACTAATGGGAAGTCATTAGTTGGCCTCTCGAGCCTGGAGTTTGACCGCTCACCCCGGCTCTCAGGTTTCCCAATCCCAGAACGAGGAATGTGGCTGAATCAGATCAAAAGACGAAACAGGGTGGAGTCCGGTGCAGGGACCAGGGGCTGATTTACTACATAAAAAAACACACACACACACACACACACATATATATATATATATATATATATATATAGCCCTACAAAAGTAATAGTACGACTTAGATGTGGGACTCTCTTAAAATGGTCTCTAAATTATTCTGATTATGTAATAATGTGCTGTCAGTGCAATTTTCTTTTTACCCTGCAGGAATGAGCTCAGTGTGGTCGTGACCAGTTTGACGGAGTTGAAGCAGCTCAAAGTCTTCATGTTTCAGCAAGGATCTGTCAACAGCAGCTAACGAATGGGTCTGAATGAGGGAGAGAGCGAGAGACTGACAGTGAAGAATTGCTGGAATGCACTCTATTGAAACAAGGCCGGAGAGAGAGGAAGGTAGAGACAAGGAAAGACAGATAGAGAGAGAGAGACTGAGATATGCAAAGTGACAGGAGAGATTGAAATTCAGAAAAAAATGCTTGATCCCAAAAAATCTGCAAATCTAGGTGGAAATATATTTAAGAAGAACACACGCAGACAGAGTCAGTTTCTCTCAGAGTGCCTCTGGAGCCGAACCAGCAGCAGCCCCTCTGATGTTTGTAGCCCTGCGGTTGCAAGTGAAGCTAATAACTCTCACAGCTGATATGGATTCTTTCAGGCTGAATCCTGGCTCTTGGTGCACTTTAGGTCATGGTCAACCCTACATAACTGGACCATCAGGTTCTATGTGGTACAATAAACATACATTTTGTAAAGTGCAAAGCATCCACAAGCTCTTATATAGCCTCTTATAGCAAAACAGACTCATACAGTATCAATGTGCAGTGTGTTACAGACAGCACTGACTTTTATTGGGTGTCAAATCAGAGCCAAAATATTAACAGTGGTCGGGACATGTTTTCTGGCTGGATTGATCAAAGAAAACAGCAAAGGTTTGCTGTGTAATGTGATACTGGAACAAAGTGTAAAGGAAAAGGTATACTGGTGTACCGCCCAATGCTTGTCTTATTGTTGGCATTAAATGTATGAAATTTCACCACAGTGCAAAAAATTGTTTTGTCAGACTCTAAAACCTTGATTGATTTTATCCAATGACAGGTTTATGAGCTTAGATTTAACAAAAGAAAAAAAAGGATTACAAATATCTTTTTGTAATGTTCTTAGTGTAATCAAAAACGTCTCTCTTTATTTTAAATTGATTTACAAATATGGCAAGAACTACTGCAATCTGGGGTTTTATATCTCAAACGTGTTTCTTCACACAGGAGCCAAACCAAGCAGTTCACATGTGTCAACATTTATTTTCTAAATGTGTTTTATTTCTGTTGGATGAGCATGCTGCTGACAACGCCTTAATGAAGACACTAACAGATCCAGTGAGGATGGACCACACCGCGCTGCAGAGTATAAACACCTCCATGAGGAATGCCTGGTTTTGTTCAGCTCCAAGAAGCTGTATACAGCAGCATTCCTCTGCCAGCCTCCCCTCCCTATCCTGGTTCACAGGGGACTTCCCTGCTCTCTACTGTACTCTAATGCACACCACATAGACCCACTCTACTGTAAATAGCTGTATAATTAATATTGCCATGCACAGTGTATTAATGAATTACCTCTGTCTATAAAAAGCTGGACTCACACTAATTAATTCTCTCTTCTGACCGCCTCGACTTTTGTCTTCAAACAAACCCGGCAGTATGATGAATACTGGAGTGAATTGAAGGCTGTCGCTCAAGTCTGCATGAGTCTGATCATTTATTCTCAAATGTACATGCGCCAACTTGTGAAAGCAGGCATCAGTGCAAACTCTGAAGGATACACTGCACACATAATGAGCAAAAAGATATTTACAAATGCCTTAAAGTGTCTCTCAAATAAAGTTCGATTTTATGATCAATTTTATCTACTTAATTATACATTCATCATCTTTGTTTTCAGCCGTGCTGGCAGCAACAGTGAGTTGATCCGCCACTTTGATCCAGGCTGAAATAACTCAACAACTACTGAATGGATTACCATGACAGTTGGTGCAGACAGTCACGCCCTCCTCAGGATGAATTGTAAGAACTTTGGTGACCCCTTAACATTTTATCCAGCGCCACCATCAGGTCAAAGTTTCTGATGTTCCAATACTTTGGTTTATGAACAAATACCAGCAAACTAATGACGCCACATCATCCCCAGCTGCACATTTACTGCATTCACATTATATCAGCAGTGAAGAAGAAGATCAGGAAAATCTACAATTTTTCATTAACATGTAAAACCATATACAAAAAAATTGAATTGAATTTATTATATTAGTGTTAACATTGAATTTGTTTAGCCTGTGATTGTTGTTGCCTCAGGTTTGTTTTCATCCACTGGGAGATGCTGTCGAAAGCTCCCCATATCGCTGACTTGCAATTACAAGTGAGTTCTGTGTATTATATACAGCATTTGATTTATTTTCTTTGGTTTAACCAGAAAGAAAAAAAAAGAAACATGGTGTAATCTGTTTTTTCACAGCTGTGTTAACACACTTGTCCCTCTCAGTTTTGTGACGAGCATGTGTGGTGAGTATAAGGGGGACAGTGTGTCGGACAGACAAGACACAAAGGTGTTCAAGATTCAGAACATGACAGAAATAGAAAGGGAAGTAGAATTAGAAGGGGGGGAACAGGATTCCAGGTGTATTTCTAACGGTGAATCTAAATATGCCTCTGTGAACTTTGATTCTGTCCATTTTGTCTGCAAAGTGGCTGAGCCTCCTCCCAGTCATTCCTGTTTACAAGGTTGCTTCCTGATGACGTTGTGTTGCGTGTGTCATGTTCCGTCATCTGGTATTCCTCTCAGAAATCCCTGTATGTATGCTGTGTGTGTTAGTGTGTGTGGCCTTTTTAATAGATTTTTTTAATTGCCCCACAAAACCTCTTCACATAGATATCAGATACACGCTGTACTTCTAATACCCTTTCTGATCGACAACCGATACGTGACGATATCTCTTTAATAAACCTGGGGGCCTGAGCTGTCCTGTCTGTAGGTTACACATGTTCACATCCTGGAACAGAGGACATTGTTCTCTGACTATGAAATGACTGATGTAAAATAGCTGATCCAGCCGTCATAACCTGCCCCATGGGGCCGTGACAAAAATGGGACATTGGAGCAAAAATACCAGCAAATTTAAAGTTTTTATTTACGTAAAGGAAATAGACCAAAAAGGGAAATTAAATTATGAGGTGTGTTATTTGCATTTGTGTAGATGCACGTGTGTAAATACTTAAATGTGGGGTGTAGTAAAAGTGTAATAAATACAAGGAATGAAACCAAGATGTCAAAACAGTGTATCTGCTGCGACGTTGGCTGTTCTTGACAGTCTGGATTGGACATCTCATTGAATGCTAAAACATTCATATGTAGCAGCAGGGCTCAAATACAAGCACATGGAAAATGTACATGTTTTATTCTGAATGGAAGTGAGAGGAAACTGAGACCTCATGTTAACAAGTAAACTCAACACAGCAGAATCATGTTTAGCAACTAAAAGCAAGAAATGTACCAGCGTTTTCTAGATGGAAGCTTGCTAATGTCAAGGAGTCATTGTATTTTTAGTTTTGACTCAAGCCGTACAGACTCTACATCCATCGCTAGACTGCAATGACCGTTTGTAACGTAACGTTGTAAGTAACGAGTAAAGCAGTTGGTTAATGAGTAAAGTAATGCAATTACTTTATCCGTGAGTGATATGTTAAGAGTAATCGATTACATTTTTTAAATAACTGCTCATTAGATAAAATGTGTCCCATTGTGCTGCTATGGTGTATTTGTCATTATCGCCTGTCTGAAATGTCTGCTGTGATATGTTACTTTCATTATATTGTGAGATTCACTGATACATGTCCTATTTGTTAAAATTGTTATCAATAGACATTAACCAGTAGACATACTGACACTGCTTTCTAAACATTAATTATTAGCCCTGCAGGACCTCCATTTTACCATTTAAGCACCTACTTTAAACACACACAGGCCTGCTGATGAGTAACTCACCTATAAGCACCTCAGTGTGCCACATGAATCTGTGTTAAGTGGAACATAAAGACCCTAAAGATACACTGAAAAAGACATAAATACAAGGTCAGGAGGCGGCAGGTTATTAATGTGACATACCCAGGCCCGACACCTTTGTAATTTGGCAGCGCTTCTCTTTGTTGCTTTGCCATGCAGCTGCTCACCGAAAGTTGAAAATCCTTAGAGTGCCATAAATTACACAGATATCAAGTCCTCCGCACGGATTCTTGGAAGGCTTTCATACAGAGAGAGCGCGCACACCTGCATTTACAGCCACATGTATAATGTACTGCACAAACATGCACATGTACACACCTATACACTACACATGCACGCACGCACGCATGCACACACACACACACACAACAACAAACACGCACAGTCTCTGTACTCTGTCCCTCTGTACAGTATCTCACACAGACTTAGTAGGACGTTTTAATACGTTGGTTGAGCCGAAGACCCTGTAATCAAAGTGAACAATCAGGCAGGTCCAGACAGCACAGAAGTGTTGCAGAGGGAACACTCTGCGAATACCAAACAGCATCCCAAAATGCCTTAAATATCTCTGCAGTACCTGCTTATTACATTATAGAAGCAATTACTTATCCGATGGATTTGAGGGCGGCGAAGGAGGGAGATGAGAAGGAAAAGAGCAAACAGTACAGTGTTGCCACTTTCTATCAAGGTGGTTGATGTTGACAAAGCAGGTAAGCAAAGAGACAGAGAGGGAGGAAGATGTACTCTCACACAAAAAACATTTGCAGATGAAAATGTGACCGGTACAACTTTAAAACTAAGGTTGGCAATTTTTTACAGGACCAGAACAGTAATGACATATAATTGGCACAATGAAAAATGAAGGACAAATATAGTATTGTAAGTATTTAGTATATAATGCCATGGTGACAGGTTCAGTGATGAGAGCAGGTAGGCACAGAGGAAAAGGGGAGGAGGAAGCTTTTTGAAAAAAAGGACATAATGGTTTAACAGGGGAGGAAAGGAAATGAGAGGAGTGGTGCTAAATGAGAGGGTGAGAGCGAGGCGTTAGTTGTTAAAGAGCTAGAGAGAGTATAGAAACGGGGAAATCCAGGCTTTACCTCCCAGAAGATGATGGGGGGTGGGGGAGGGGGGGTAGCAGGCAAGTAGACCTGCAACTGACTGCCGGCTGCCTGTGAGGGTCGTTGAGGACAAAACCGCCTGGCGTCTGCTGCAGCAGTGATTTCCATCCCCTCCTACTCCAGATACAATGAAAATTGTGTCTGAAAACAATGCCATCTGCAGAGACAGAGTGGGAAGAAACTTTGGAGTGGCCCGGTTCAGCTGCATGGCAGCCAGGGAACTGTGTCAAGGATGTGATGTCTGGACAACTACAACAAACCAGGGCCTCTGTGTGCCTTGTTTCTTAGAAAGGGCCCCTCTATATTGTGCGTCTGTGTTTCTTTGTGTCACTCTGTCTGGAAGTTTTTTGTTTTTTTTATAAAGTTAACAAAAATCATTTTCATTGCTTTCCCAGTTTTTATCTTAAGCCACACATTGACAAACCGTTACAATATTGTCTGTGTCCTGCATCTACCCTTTATTTCCACAGATGGCTTTCAGGGCAAAAAGGCGTCAGTATGCTTCAACCAAAGTACCCGTCAAATGAAATCCCCTCCGCTCACACCATCAGACAATTCTGCATCTAACAACTTTCCAAATAAACAACAAGCCAACAAGCACTCTTGCTTCACAACTGGCTGGACGTTTGGAGGAAAGAAAGTATGCAGGATTTGAACTTCTTCCTCTTTTCATTCTTTATTCTTCAATCCTCTACTTCCATCACTTTTCATGTGTACAAGAGCGCAACATATGAATGCCTTCCAGGAGAGAAATGTGAGCCAGCATCCAAAAATTAAAACAATTATAGCATCTCACCTGTCTCTCAGCTAGAAATACTTTTGCCTTCAGACTTCAAAACACACATGATGCGAACCAGTTCTTTTTGAGCACACCCCCACCTTAAGACACACAGCTGAGATCCTCCAGTTGGTTGTGTGATAACGTGTGATAGATAATTTCAGACCATTTCATTTTCAGATGATGTTATCTAGTTAGCTTTCCATCTTTTTGTAAGTGAGAACATGTCACAGCTTGTAATGCAAAAAAACCCACACATTATAAGTAAGAAAGCTTAAAAAAAAGAAGATGGTGGAGCTCCATGGCAGTGTACTGGAAACACATGACCATGACCAATAGATGTAGTCAATAGTAACAAGAAATTTAGGACACATGGGGAACAAGCAATTACAAACAGGGAGAAAAGGGGAAGGAAATAAAATAAAATGTGTAGCCAATTCCAGATTGAATCTGCAAATTCATAAATTTTTTGGAAATATGCTTATTTCCTTTCTTGTCAAGCGTGGTATCAATCTTCTCATCTAACTCTCAGCAAGAACGCAAATAAGCATATTTTCTAAAATGTCAAACTATTCCTGAGCTATCTGATCATTTTTGAAAGCCTAAGATTAGTTTAAATCACTCATAAACCAACTTATTCCAAGGTAATTTAATAATAATACGCCGATGTGTAAACCGGGGCTCTCTGTTCCTTCCTCCTGGACTCCACATGGCTTCAACAGCAGCTGCTCTGCCTCTCTCTCTCTCTCTCTCTCTGTCTGTTAAATTTCCCTCCTTATCCTGCCTCACCTCTTCTTCCTCTTCCCTCCTCTGGGTTTGTTTGTTCTCCCACAGCTCCCAGGTGTTTTCCTGCACGGCTCCATGTTCCGCTGAGCAGAGGGACACTTAAGCTCCTCTTCCGTTCTGACTCAGGTACAGAACACCGATGGCTTCCCCTCGCTGCCAAACACAACATGCTGATCAATATGCACACGTGTGACACACTGTTCGCGAATAGAAACACAGGCAGAGCCCCACATACACAAACTGTAGTAAGCCTCACACACACACATTTACATACACACACGTACACGCACACACACACACACACACACACACAGCCTTATTCCAGCCACCTCACTCTTTCTCCCTCTTCCAACAATAACACAACAAACCTTGCTTCCTGTGCGTGGAGGAACAATAGTGGGATAGCTTTGATGGCAAGAGATGGTTTGTTGTAGATACTCCCTAATCGGC
>JAVQJD010071756.1:0-11494 GCA_036023655.1 Nannoperca australis | reverse complement strand
AATGTTAAAAGACCAAGAAATGTAAAACGACCAATTTAATGGCATATTAATTCATTTATTGACTCATTTATTCATTTATTTATTTATTGTTAATTATGGCAGTTTCGGTCCTCCATAATGTGCAGCTGTCCCACAATAACCTATTGTTGTTTGTGTTTGTGTGTGTGTGTGTGTGTGTGTGTGTGTCCATCCATTCAAGCCTGGCCTTATCTGGTATTTTATCAGCACGAGACAAATCACAGATAAAAACGCCAGCTGACCCTGAAAATCCTCCAAAATTCCTAATACCAAATCAAATTTAATAATTTTCTTTCAATATCCACCATTTTAACAAATGACAGAAGCTTTTCTGCTCGCAAAAAGGACAACACTTAATTTATAGAGTTTAACTTAACACCTTAAGAATGAAGCAGAGACAATCAAATTAAAGTAAAATTAAGGTCAATCAAGTCAAATCACCACATTTCACATCAACTGAAATATGTGAAATAGGCCACCGTAATGCAAAACAGCTTCACTGGCCTGAATAATGTGTGTGACCAAGTCATTAAAACAATAAAGCTTCCAGGGTGTGACATGTCTCTCTGGTTAATCATCATCCTGGATGGAGGGGGGTCACTAAAGCGTAGTTTAATTCAAATAAGGAATGAGAGTGGAGAGTCTGGGAGACAGTGACTCACTAAACCTCACATCTCCAAACCTTGTTTGCAGCCTAAAAAATATTTTTGGATGAACAAAAGAAAAATGCATGCATGCATTTTCCAGTTTATCCAGTGATGGGATTATAAGATTTTCATAACTTTTCATCAAGAGAGAAACCCATAATCATCCAAGTGGCATTACAGCATGAAAATCACTAAAGCTACATGTACCTATGAGGTTTTCAAATGACATCAGCGACATACAGCCAATAACATACAGAATGTAAAGTAGAAATAATAAAATAAAATAGTAAATATTCATCAAGTTGTATGTGTGCAAATAGACATTAGGAATATAGCTGCCTCATGCTTCCATGTGAGCATAAAAAATGCTAATGTTTTGTATATTCAAAACTGGAGAAGTTTTACATGTTGGGTAAAAACACTGGACCAAACAGTAGGGGGTCAACAGCACCACACACACACACACACACCTGTGATAACCCACCCTCAACATTAAATATCATGTGAACAACATACCATCATAATAGCCGAGTAGCTGCGTGAAGAGAGGCGGCGAAGATACAAGTACTGGGCTTCTCTGGACCAGCGCAACTTGCAGCTGGACTTGAGCAGGTCAGTGCTGGTCTGGTCAGAGCCAGGCTGGTCCCTATTCACACAGAGCAAAACACACACTTAACTCTTTACTACAGGTGTGTTAAACAGAAAACTTTTTTTCCAATAAGATCATTTAAAACCTACATTTGCTCTGTAGATCTTTGTCAAAAAGGGTTTAAAAAATGATTACCTATTAATATGTAATTTTTATGAAGCATGCTGTGACCTTAAAGTTTTTTATTTGGAGAGTCGTTCTGAAATTCTTAAAGGGGTAGGCCACAAATTTTACACATAAAGGTTACTCACATTCAGTACTATTCATGTCAGAATGTTATCTCAGTTTGGGCTTTAAGATTTAAGATTACATCTGTAAGAGAAAGCTGTGTTACACATTGTTTGAAAGACATGGGCATTTTCCAGGCAGAGTGTCTAATGAAAGACACTACCCAGTGTACATACGTACGTACGTATGTATGTATGTACTGGTATGGCCTTTGAGTCCAAATTAAGCCACACGTAGACTCTTAGTTACAGAACTAAATGTTTATATTATTTGTTAGTATCAAACACCATGACTAAGAGTTTTCTGCCACACATATATGAGCAGTCTGTTCTCAGGACAAAACAGAGAATATTGTCCGACCCATCTCATATTCTCCACACCGGGTATGAGCTCTTACCCACTGAAAAACGGTACAGAGTACCTCAGTGGAAACTTTTTAAAAACTCATTTGTACCAACCTCCATAGCTTCATAGTGTTCTTATCACTGGGTTTGTAATATGTGCAATATGTTTTATTTGTGGTTGTGATTTGCTACATTATGTGCCGTTTTGTTGTTCTTTGATCTTAATTATTACTACTATGGAGGAAGCTATATGTGTGCACGTCCAAGACAAATTTCCCAACGGGACAATAAAGTTTAATATATCATAGTATATTATATATCATACGAGCAGCTCTGTGAGGCTGTACTTAGGCATAGTTATGCTTCAAGCTAAATGCTAATGTCAACCATTCTAACATTCTCACAATGACAATGCTAAGATGCCGACGTCATAAAAACACACATAAACCTGCTGCTGGTGCTAGAGGAAAAGTTAAGGGATCAGCAACATTATTACAATATATCCTGAGGGGGGCATGAATGTGTGTAGCAACTTTCATGGCAACCCATCCAATAGTTTACAGACATTTGACTCAAAACCACAAACTTTGTGGTGGAAGAAAAGTCAGGAGTATACGTCGTCTGGGAACCGAATGTCTATACAAAATGTTGTGCCAACCCATCCGGTAGATGTTGAGATATTTCACTGGATAAGTGAGAACTTCAGAGGATTACTAAAGTCAGTAGGATTAATTCTCTAGGCACCATACAAGCTGTACCAGATTCAACAGCATTCCTCCCAATTGCTTTTGAGATATTTCCGTGTTCTTTTTCTATCTAATCTTTTACGCATTTAACAAACAATGCTAGATGAGAAACCACACACTTTCACAGGGATTAGAGATTAAGAACTATTTCCTTTTGCAACAGCCAGAGTGACAACTAAAACCTTGATTGTTGAGGATTATATAAACCAAAAATTTAAAAGACCAAAGGATTAGATGAGAAAAAGTAGAGCTATGAATGGTGTATAAATGTTTCCTAGAACTGAGCCCCATCCATGTATGGTTCTGAGTAAAGACAGGCTTACACTCATACTACTGACTGCAGTCTCACTTCAAGAGCAGCATCTCTGAGCTGATCGCTAAAAACATGTCCGGACATGTGGCTGAAACTACTTTTTCCCCCTCAACTTCATGGCAGTGACTCAGAAATTAGGTTTCTGATGCAGATGTTCTTACTGGATACAGTCAAGGACAACTATCATGAAGGCTCTGCATGATGATACCTGCTGGACCTTGTACATTAAGCACATACTTGTAGTTTCAGTGAAAACATGAGGAAGGGCTTGGTATTTCCAGGAACAATTAAGTAATCAAATACATAACTCACTTCACTCCAAGACATAAAAGACAGATTTAGACCTAGGACTGGGCATGGCCATGTTGACTCTCTACTGAATGCCCTCTGTGCAATGTGTATGTAACCGATCATTGCCACATTCAAATAACAAATGGTATTCAAGCTATTTTGTATAGTATTTTCATAAAGTTGGGGGACAGATTAAACAAAGAACCGTCAAAAATAAAAGCAGCAGGTGTGGGTCCCTAGTCAAGCTCCAAAAACTCGGGATCCCGTGTTCTAAAACTCTATAGCATCTTTAGACCCTCCCTGAGTGGTTAACACCTTTCTAAGTCAACTCTCCCATTTTGGGATGTAGACTCTGTTAAAACTTCAAAGTCTCAAGCCTTATCTGAGATCACCTCGGGATCAAAACGTAGGCATCGTATTGACAGTAGTATTTAACATACCAATACATTTTATTTTATATAATTGTTCGATCTTAAAGGTTTGTTTGACATTAAAAGGACAATACTATGCAATTTGATGAACATCAGTTGGATAATTTGCATATAACGTGTGATTTTAGTTTAGATTAGTTAACTACCAGTACAAAGCAAGGATGTTTAGCATCTAATTGGACAGTGCCAAAAGTAATAGTGCATATAGAGATAACTGAATGTACAAAATGTAGAATAAACAAATGGTGTAGTGTAGTAACAAGGGATATAACTGTGATACATAAAAAATGTGCAACCAAATTTGCAAAATGTACAGGACTATTGAATGCAGCTATGATACATACAGCATGAATAGAACCAATAAGTACTATATACAGTAAAATTATGATATATAATGTACAATTAAAAAATAAGCCCTTATGTATTATGTATGTGGTCTTGCATTAATATGCCGAATATCCACGTAAAGAATGTTCACATTGGAGTAACATTTCCTAAAAACACAAAGCTGGTTTTAGGTGAAAAACTGAAATGGTTTGACAGATAGTTCCCTTTCGTACAGGGCATTTGAGGTAAAACAAAAGAACAAAAGGACAGAGGATGAAAACAGCATTAAGACTAATACAGAATAAAACTAAAACACATTCCGTGTGCAAACATGGGGCACGTGGATGGGTTTCCCCGTTCACTCCTTTACACAGGAAATAGCTCCTATGCTGCTGGTAATTTCTGCAATTTTATTCAAGATGATTACATAAATTGCAGCTGGTAGCAAATTTGGTGGTCTTAAAGTTAACTAACCAATAAAAACAAGTTTAAGTAAAACTAAACTTTAAAGATTACTAAACAATTACTACTCCATCTTTAAAAAATGTACTGTTATTGCTTTAACATTTCACCACTGACTGGTAGTTCTATGAAAAGATACATGAATATTAACATGAGCTTTACTGTATGTATTGACAGATTAGAGTAATCTTTTTTCATGCATTATAATAAAAATTAATTAATTAATGAATTAATAATCCAGGTACACTGCACAGAGGAGTATACAACTGATTCTTCAAAAATATGGCATCTTCCTAAATTCAAAGCAGTCAGTCCACCAGTGTAACACACTCTTGAGACCTTTATGTCCAAATGTATCAGAAGGATCTAACGATCAAAAATAGTCAATGTGTTAAGTCCAAACTCTCCCAAAACAAGACATTCAAAATGTACTTCTAGTGGTACCTATAGTTTATTTGATTTTTGCAGGTTTTGAGATGTCTGTATCTGGGATTTCTGCCTCTACTACACTAGATTACCACAATAACTGGGACATTGTTTCTGGAAAGATACACAGATGTCATTTCCCAATGCTGTGAGGACCATAAACCAAATACCATTCACCTGCATTGAATTGGAGTGGAGACAGACATTTTAAATCTGGGCAAATAAAACCAAAACTATCTGCATGATCAGATACCACTAGTAGTAAGCATATATTCTCATTTAAGCAAAGGGGCATGTTGCATGTCACTTATTAAAATCATCCAAACTACATCTGTTGATTCCCTGAACTAGATGCCAACAAGTAATCATATTTTGTAAATATATTTAGAAATAGATCTGCAGTTCACTACTATGCACAAGCTCTCTTTATGCATGTTGAAGGTAATGACACACAGACACAGATCTAACTCACCCCGGGGGTCTCCACAGTTTCCTACCAGGAGGTAGAAGCTCCCGTTTGTTCAGGGGTACAATCCCTATGGCTGCCTGCATGATCGTGATGAACTTCTTAAACTTCATCTTCTTAATTCTCTTCTAACAGCGACACATGCCACACTGCTCTGACTGCTGCTACACTTCCATCATTCCAACAAAATGCGAGACATTTGCTCATCTCCTTCTTCAAGACTACAAACGTGTACTCTCTTGCCGCCCGAGTGCATCAGGTTCTCCATGACAACGAGCCACAGCTTCAACTACCGGAGCAGTGAGGTCCCGTGGCGTGGCTACTACGAGTCCTGTCCCTGACCACAGACTCTGACAGATGTCCTTTTGGCTTTTCTGAGCGATGGAGGATAAAAGGAAAACAAACAGCCATGTTCCTGCCAGGCGGTGGGCTGGTCAAGAGGGGATGACAGGACATCACTCTTACATAATTCTGGAGCTTCTCCGGACATTACACTAATGAAAACGCAGCCTCTGCCACCACCGCTGCTGCTGCTGCTGCAGCCGCTGGGATAATTGTGGTACTAAGCCCTGACAGATCATGTATGCTCCCCGCCCCCTTCTCCTATAATCCCCCATCCAGGCGTACTCCTCTTGCCATTTACACCCAGACAACACCTAAACTTCACTCGAACATCATCACACACCCGTCTGCCAGGGCTAACACTTTATGGAGGATTATTAATGACAAAACTGCTTCTAAACTAAAGTAAAATGTAGCCTAATACATATTGACTTGATTTGAGTGTGCACAGGGACAGATTTGTGAGTACAAAACATATTTTCAGAGCCATGTCCTGATTTTGTGCATGCTTCATTTGAAATCGAAGCCAACACAATATATTTTTCTTTTTCCATGAAATTACCAATTTGGGGATTTATACCCTTCCATAATGCAATCCTACCAATGATGATCAAAAAATACCAACAATGTGCAAGTGCATCTCACAATACCATCAGACTTCCCTCGTCTGTCTGTGACATGTAAATATCTCACAGAAATAAAGTTTGGGGTTGGACACTGTAGTTTTTAGCAAACGTTACTCAAACACGAGTATAGTATAGTAATTGTGCATTTGTTAAGGACTATTTTCACCTGCGGACTAATACACATTTGATGCTCTAGTATGTATTTACTGCAAGTATGGACATGTGAGTCAGTGCAACAGTGTGGCTCATTGATGTGTTTTTAATACATTTCAGACAACAAAAGGAGCTCTATGGCACAGAGGAATAAAATGCACCAGGCGTTAGTCATTGTGTAATTTGTCCAAACATATCCTTTAACACAATTCAACTAATCCACACACCGATCTTAGCTTAGATCTTGTAATACTTTCAGTCCTGCAATTTGTCTGAAAAGAAATGGTTTTACTAATCACTACAGCTTTCATCATACAAATAATGGAATTCAGAACCACCAATGTAAATAAAAACAAGCCTCAATCTTCACAAACAAACTTGCTTGTAACTAGTCTCAGATAGAACTGGCTGTGTATCGCTCGGATCAAGCTTGTTTAATTTGCCATTTATACAAATACCAAAGCTAAACCATTTCTATCGGTGAGTTTCTTTTATATATAATTTCTTAAAAATGTGTTTAGTTTTTACAGCTGACTAGCAATTGCTGCACAGTAGAGGATTTTCCGCAGATTTTAACGTGGGCGACCAGACATGAGGTCAGATTTTAAATATTTTATTAGAGGCAGGAACCTGGTATTCATACTAAATAATTCCAATGTTTCCAGGGACAGAAACTCACTTGATCAAATGTTACTTCCTAGTCAGCTCTTCCCAGTCCCTCTCACAGGGCTATTGTGGCTATTGCGGATTATCACGCTCTTGTCGGGAGGTGGTATGGTTGCAAATTTTACCACCAATTTTGGTGTGGTCATTTTAGCCAACAATAAGCGTTTTCTGACCAAACAGCTGTGGGAGAGGTGTTCACAGAGAACTACATACCTTCAAGGGAATTTACTTTGTTTGCGTTTAAACCGCCAAAGTGATGTAAGCCAGCATGCGCTGTATTTCCCCCGTTGCATATACACTGTGTTTTGGTCCATCAAGGTCTACCTTGAGATAATATATAGAGACTTTTAGACCACATATAGTACTGCATGGAAAAACTGCAGCTCCAGCTACAGGGCTCTCTCATGGTCCTAGGGGTTGAGAAGCCAACCAGAAACCACAACATTTCTGATTCCAATCCAGCCAGGGAATAGTTTGCGGCACTGCATTTTCAGTGCACTTTTTAGTCCAAATGCCCTGTAAAATGATACATTTCTGGAAAATAAGAGGATCACACCACCAGGTCAAATCTGATCTTACTTGCATACTTTCAAATTTAAATTTGCAGACTGATAACTGTGTAACATATTTTGCTCAATTGTTTTGGCACTAATAAACTTCCATAATGCATCCCCAAGTCCCCCCTCCTGATGAGTAGTGCACGTCTCTATTCCAACACTTCCCCCCCGTACAGGCCACACCGCTGCACAGATTAAATGTCTGTATCTTGTTGTCCCCGAGTCACAAGCTGACAGCAGGACGCCATGTTCTGAGATGTCGTAAATAAAGAAATAAATAATCTCAGTGGTCTCTTGATGAGCTGCCAGCCAATGCAAACTCAGGATTTATATTCCAGCAGCTCGTAGGTCTGGATTACGGCTCTGGATGGTCGTGCCATGAGAGCTGCTGCAGATTTCACAGAGCAGCAGTGAAGGGGGGGGGGGGGGGGGGTGTGTTAAAAAACCAGGGGCCCCCCGGGGAGATGCACAAAAATAACAAGTGCCTATTTTTAAAAATGTTGGGTAACAAAAGCACAAAGGAAGAAGAAAAAAGGAGGACAGAGTTTTTTTTTTTTACATTTACCCTGTGTGCCATCTTTCTCAAAGGAGGGCCAGATTAGGAGCCTTTTCTGGGCTGAAAGCACCAAGGAGACTAAACCATTAAGCTGTGCAAAATGCACACAGCAGCATGACATTCACAGACATGTAATCATAATCCAACACCTTACAGTAATCTTGCAGAAAACACATTTTCAGCCCAAACAAATGTTCCACTATTTTCTCACATCAGGAGTAATTTAGGGTTCAGTGTCTTGCCCAAGGACTCTTTGGCACATGAACAGGGATCGAACCACCAACCCAGAGATTAGTGGAGGACCTGCTGTTCTAACTCACTGTTGTAGAAGATGCCCACAAATGTAGTAAAAATGTAATTTCCAGCTGTAGCATGAAAAACCAGTGAAAACCCACTGTACCGGTTACCATAGCAAAGCACGAAGTCTAAAAACAGGTGAATGTAGTTGCCTTTGGGCAGAGCCAGGCTTTGCACTGAAATTCACAGTATCTTCCTATTAATCTTTCATTGCCATGCACAAACAATGACATCTTCTACGGCATTGCCATCGAGAAGTCATATCCAAGATTTGAACATTATGTTAAGATTTGTGGCTTGTTTTATTATTTGGCTCTGCGGCTGCACTTTGATAACTACGTGAATCTGAACCATTTAAAGCTTTTGAATTTTGCAGTGATCTCCATTTTCTGTCATGCATATACACTCCAAACAAGGAGTTAGTATGTCCATAAAGCGCAATTTGTATAATATTTACAGTGCACATGTATATAACTATATTTTTAATAATGCACTTCATTTTAGCTTCAAAATGTTCAGATTTAAATTATGAAAGAAGATGGAGAGAGGTTCATTCTTCCGGCTAATTCCTATGCCACTGTATGTTTTCACTATTTAATGAGCTCTGAGAATGACTTCTATTTTTTTCCGCAGGGTGAGCAAACATAGCTGGAGTTGTTTGGTCATCTTAATGCTTTTACATAAGCGGTTTGTTTCTCTGCCCCTTGTCACTTCCCCACGTGTTGGAGTAGCAGTCTGGTGCTGCATTACTAAGGCCTGAAGCCATTATGCAATGTCCGTATGCAATGCATGTGCGGGCCAGATGGAGGGCCACATGCCACTCACAAATCTGTGATGAGAGTGGAGCGAGGGAGGAAGGGGGGGCAGCGTTTGACAGACAGAGAAAAGAAAAACAGTGTGTGCACGTGCCCTCCACAGGTATAATCTGGATCATCTGAATCTGGGAGCATGAAATGACCTGAGGAGGCACACTAGAAAAAAAGATTACATATTACAGTTTTGCATGTAACAAATGCCTATTCTCCCTGCTGCATGTTTTTCTTTTGATATGTGAAACAATAAGTGAAACAATGCAAATTGAGCAATGCAGTTTAGTTTAGATTAGGTCTGTCCGTGCTGAATCCCACCACAGCCAGGGCTGTGCCTTCAACTGACGACACTGAGTTCATGCACTTAATATTGTTGACCTGAAGTAGAGTTCACTTTCTGCAATAGATTCTAATGATTTGTAATCAGCCAACAGGATGGGAGGACAAAGCCTGTAGAGACAGTGGAGCTAGTCGGATATTTGGAGCAATTTGAGATTCTTGGTCAAGGACTCTTCAACGTGTGGACAGGAAGTGCCAAACCACAGAACCAACAACCCTACGATTAGTGGTCAGCCTGCTCAATTTACTGAGCCAGTAATCTACTAGGACAAGTAAAGATAACTGCTGTATTTGGCGGTCTTTCACACAGTATTTAGACTGTCACATTTACATAAAACATAAATTAAATCAATATATAAAATGTGAAGAAATATTACAACCATACACAAACACATCTGGGGTTGTGGTGGGTAACTTTGTACTCATGACCTTAGTGTTTCTAAAATTCTGGCTAAGAAGCTGTTGAATTGCATTGTTATACCGACAGGTGTTTCCATTACTTTGTCCACTCCATTTGCAGCAAAGTTAGGCTAAATAACGTACACATAACGCATAATGCAATACAGAACAACAGCACCACAAACTACTTCCTCCAAAATTATTATACAGTTGAACAAGCACCTCTCTAAAACAACAAAAATGTAACATAAGCTTCATGGAGGGAGGATTTACTCCTGTATTAGACTTCACATGTTTTAGCTTGGTGTACTTAATAAACTAGCAACTGAGCGTACATTTGACTAAAATATAAAAAATACCAGTTTGAGAAAATAAAATTCAAATTTAACAAAGAGATTCGTCAGCACCTCAAAATGCCTCCAAAATGAAACCCAGTTTCCACAAAAAACGACAAAAGAAACTTCATGAAGGAAGAAGACGTACTTCGCTGGGCTGTTGTTAGCCTACACTTTAGCTAGCTAAACTGGCGAGAAACCAGTAACTCCTGCTGTCAGATACATGCAGAGGAGAAATGTAGCAACGTCACCCTATGACAGGAAGAAAAGTAAAATGTAACTAACTAAATGTAAAGGTCAGTATTTGAGATAACGTCAGGAAACGCGCTTTACACCTCTGGAACTATAACGTTATTTGTCGGCCCATAATGCTGACTACTAACCGGTGAAAACACACAATAACTTGCATTCAAAAGTACAATGCTAGCCCAGTTTGTGCCTCTCATTTGCATGCATGAAAACAGCGAAGACACACCAACAGGCCTGAACACATCATGGTCGCATTTGAGTGTTTGACTACCAGGTTTGTGTTTGACGAACATAATAGACCCTTGGGCGCGAGATAAAAATGTTGTTTATTACTTAAACTAAAATAGATTACTTTTCAAGGCAAGTCTGCGCCATGTCCTAATATGGCAGTGAGCGCAACGACACACGGAGAGAACATGTCGACATTCAGGGCGAACAGAACACGATCTACTTACCAGGTGAAACTCCGTCTGTTTCCTGTTTTTATGTGACCAGAGCACACTAATCCCAAACTTAAAGGTGAACGTGAAGGATGCAGAGGACGATGAGGGGTTCAATGGGACAAAATATTGGTGAGTATTTTGATTTCCTCAGGTCCAAATAATGATTTCCTGGTTCTCGCAGGTACGTGGGCGAGGTTTAGAGGCTGCAGGTGTGTTGTGTGCAGAGCGGCAGCCCAACTAGTTTCGCATACGGCTCCCTTTGGGTGCGGCAGGAGGTGTCATTCTCCTGTAACCTAAATATGACACGATGACTCCGTTTACTATCAACAATCAGCTGACCAGCAAAGAGAAATGAAAATCCATCACGTTTTTTTA
>JAVQJD010071750.1:0-26502 GCA_036023655.1 Nannoperca australis | reverse complement strand
ACACACACACACACACACACACACACACACACACACACACACACACACACACACACACACACACACACACACACACACACACACACTTCTGAATAGAAACTGCAATCACAATGTCAACTGTGTATAATATACACACAAAACAAAAGCCGGCATTTTCTTTTCAGCACATAAAAATATATATATATATATTTGAGCTGCAAATCTCTGTTTAAAATGTCATCAAATTTTTCATCACTTGATTTGCAGGGCAGGGTTTCTGGACAGCCATACATTTCTGACTGCAGCCTGTCTGTGGAAGTGGACTTTTTGGCATCTTGCTTTTTCAAAAGCACAGGCTGTGGATTTTAACAAGTGCATGGCAGAAATGTTTTTGGCTTGCTCACAAGGTCATAAAACATTTTTCTGCCTGCAACAGACAGTGGTAGCTGTCAGCTACAATGCAATGTGACAAAGTTAGAGACACAGGGGTTCTGGAGGACACCAGCAATGGCATATACAGGCACGAGCAAATAAACACACAGAGCTAATAACTAATGTAACACCTACACAACTGCATCCCTACAAAGTGTAGAAATGCAGTGCATTGTTCATGGGTACTTTTGTCAAATAACTGCATTGTAGCTTTTGCCATTTGACTGGAGTGAGTATTGCTGAGACTAATCAATCACTTCCTGCTCGGTCATACACCTGCCTACACTGCCTGCTTCCTGTTTGCCTAACATCTCTCTTGCAAACCATGTTCTGCTAGACCTGCCTGCGCAATGCAATGACTTGTTAGACACCAGCCTGTCCATACACTAACTCCATTAAAGCTACAAATGCAAAGGATTCAAAAACGTGTTTATTGTATTTCCTGCAGTTGACAAAATCGACTAAGAGCTGTTGCAAACAGTCCGTCTGATGTGACACCAGCGGCAGCTAGAGTGACAAGGAGAAAACAACCGATAGCATATTTCACCCTGGAGGAGCGTAAACAGATCCAGTAAGTGAGAATTGAATTGAAATCACCTATCCAGAGTTAGATTCCTCCATTCACACCCCAGGAGGTGGGCAAATGTGACGACAAGCTCAAGGAGTGACCGCTGGTCTCTGTTTGCAAAGCGCGCGCGTGTCTGTGCGCAACATGTGTCCTGTACAAGTACATGCGTGTTTACAGATAGATAGTAACCTCAGGAGCGAATATTTACTGTACAGTGGCGTGTGCATTGATCTCTGAGGGCTTCAAGCGTGGCTGACCTCCAACAGTCACGATGGGGGCAACATGCAGGAAGCCCCTGAGCCGTGACACAGATACAGGGGAGAGAGAAGGGGGGGGGTAGAGATGGTCAAAAATCAATGTTCTGGCTATTCCTGAGACGCCTGTCTTTAAAAGTCAGAGGATGAGAGCGAGAGCGAGGAGAAAGGAGGGTTAATAGGTGAAGGGTGCTGGGAACTGAAAGCGGGGGAGGAGTGGATGGGGGGGTGGGGGGTGGGGGGTGGATGGATTGCCTAAAAGTGAAAGGTAGACCTCTGCCTCTCTCAACTGACACCACCTCCCTCCTACCTGCTCAGGTGGATCAGTAAACGTGATGGGGTTAAGCTGAATAAATTAGCAAGAGCTACGCGAGAGAGGCTAGAAATAAGCCTACCCCTTCGTCCTTCTTCTATTCTCCGCACAAATCTATGTCTATTGGCACTTCCAAGTAGGCTAAAAATGAAAAATGCTGGCATCTTCATCTTGGCACGAGTCTATGCTTCTTGGGATTTCCAAGTAGGCTAAAAAGCTGCTGTTGGCAGACGATGTCATTCCTAATGCTGCCCTAATGCAGGAAAAGTTGGCGCATAACACCAGTGTGTCAGAAACCTCACACTGCCCAGCGCTGCACGGCAAGTTATTCAACTTTAAGTCATTTTGTCTCTAAACTTAAAAAGTACTTAGTTTAAATGACAGAAAAGCTTTATAAAAAATAGCATTTGCAAACTGCTGAAAACAACATATGACGGACATGAAATACACCCACAGTGCAGATGCCTATGTTTGTGTTTCTATAGGATCGCCATAGCAGCTCAATAACAGCAGCCTGAATGGATGGTTTTGGCTTTAAGACAGAGAGATTCCAGTAAACCACAAAAAGACCTAACCTTAAATCCAGTGTGAATACACATTTAGATGAAAGCCTCTAGTTTATAATTCTCTATACTATGTGAATCAAACGCAGACTTGGAGCCCTCATGGCCATCCAGTGTTCTAAAGGCATAAGAAATGCACTTTTTTCACCTTATTCCACGAACGACTGAATGTGTGTTGTGTGTGAATAGGGGGCCTGTTTGTTAAGAGAGGCCAAATCCCATATGGTGAACAGCAGCTCCTCTGGTGAGAAGAGAGGCTGTGAAAGCCACCGGCAGCCCCTCTCTCCCCCTCTCCATCCGTGCTCCGGAGATGAAGAGATGTAGCGCCTGCCTCTCCTTGTTCCTCCTTTCTCTCGCTCCCTTTGCCTCCTCTCCTCCCTCTTTCTTGGCCAGGGGTTAAACTGCTGCACTCTAACCTCATTGGCAATGATTTCATTCACTCCGGTTCTCTCACTCACGCTCTCATCTCTGAGAGAGATTTATTTCACAGTATGTAGTGGATTAGGCCCCCCTCATATGCCCTCGGACAAAAGCATTGTTTTAGCACTAGCCTGTTCGCTGTAACGGGAGGAAGCTACCGCTTCTAAGCATCCACAATACGGCTATTGTGGACACAGGGCTGGAAGGACCCTGCCTCGGAGGCCGTCTAGACTTTGAGCCTGGGCCGATTGGAGAAACAGAGGGAGAAAATCCCATCAGGCAGTGGAGTGAAAGTTAACTAAGGTAACCTGCTGTGAACCTGATGAAGATGTCAAGCCAACATATGGCAAAAAATGTCTATTGTCAGAACAAGGAGCTTTCTTCCCTCTGAGGGAGGGTACGGTGGAGGAGGAGAAGACAAGGGGTGGCTAAAGAAGACTAGGGGGGTTGAACAACCTAAAGGATGGAATAACTGTGGTGGTCATCGTTTTACTTCTGGATCAGTAGACTTATTCTGGCCGGGAGGAGGCCCAACCCCTACACTCACAATTAAAGGAGTAAGCAGATTAACTGGCATCTTTCAAAGGCCTGCAGGAAGAAAAACACACTCACAGACGTTTAAAACATTTTTTTCCCCCCCTTTTTGCCAATCAAGCCTCAGACTGCACACTGCAAATGGCATTACATTTCATGCTGATTTAGTGAGCAGAGGTTTTCAGAAAAGAGAAACTTCTTAAACGATGATATGCTCCTTAAGTTAACTAATACTGATTGGTCACACTAGGTTGTTACAAATGAGCACTGGGGACTGACAGAAATAGCAAAAGCCTGAAGTTAGTCAGAAACTACCTAGATTCAAGTGGAACAAAAGTTGTTTGATATTAAAATTATATCTAGAATTAAACTTGAACATAAAACACTGGTTCAAAATATATATATAATTTCTTGTAAAAGAAATACATTGGTCTAGATTAGGTCTAGAAATAGGTCTAAATTTGCAAAGAAGAGACACATTTGAATTCCAATGCTAGAAAAAAACAAAAAGAAAACAACCTCTAAAGGTAGAGCCTGCTTTACGAGCCAAAAAAAATTCAACTGGCAGGCATCACATGTGAGAGATGCTGGCCTAGGGGATTTCTAAACCATTTCCACAGCTACAAAAAAAAACAACACAAACAACAGCCTCAGCCACTGGAAGGAGAAGAAAGAAAGAGCTGCATGGAGATGATGTGACCCTATTAATGCCACATTAGTTGTTCCGTCTTCCCAGAAAAATGCTGAGGGAGAGAGAGAGACACAGAAAGAGAGAAGTGAAAGCGATACCGTCTCCAGGCTAGTTGGGATGCAACCCAATTTCACAGCTTCACGAATGAGTGGCGCAGCATATGGATGCAACCTTTGTGACAGCCTCTGTGTATCACCACATATCAGCGTTGATATTCCCAGTCAGATTCCATACTGGTCCAACATTATGTCAAACACCGGCTCTGCATGACTGCTTCTTCAGCACAACACACAGACAGCATGTTTGTTGAGGGACTGTTAGCCTCCGAAGCTAAGAAAAACAAACTGGCATCTCCCTAGACAGACTGCTCTCCAACTCTTTCTACACTGCATGATGTTCAGCTGCTGCAAAATAAGAAAATCAAGCACTCACATTAAAGCAGTAACGTGCCCCAAAATCTGAGGTGTAACCTGAAATCTGAGATATGACCCAGATATTTATTTCCTAATAGATGGGAAAAAAGGAGGGTAGACTGCAGAGTTTGGATTGCAACAGCGCAGGTAAATGGTGATGATTCCATCTCCTGGCTGTTGTCTGGTTGGCTTAAAAGCCAACATTCTGTCACATTATCGCATACTTCTCTCCATATGGTCCAACCATCTGCCTCGGTCCAAAAACATCTATATAAGCGCAGTAAAAGAATAACTCTATCGTTCAGCTAATACATATAAAAAGACAGGAATAACCTGTAGCAAGAGTGTAACATTCTTTACAAGGTAAGATGGCTTTAACTAACAAAACATGTTCCAAATTAGTGAGTAAACTGTTGTCTTTGTTATAATGACTGGCCAAGGGGTAATGGTTATGGTTGTGCACATGCACATGTACTGCAAAATAAGCTTTGCTGCCAAATAACAATCCATGTTTTTGGTGTGTCCTCACGTGACACAAATGGCAGTCTGATGAGTGTGAAAAAATCTAGCGTTTGGATGTACAACTTTAAAAAGGTGAAGAATCCCGGCGATCAGGTCATTTTCACTCAATTGCACATGCTTAGGGGAGAGTTCCTTTTCTAGTCTTTGAGGTGGTGGCTGCAGCATCAGAGAAAACACTGTGTAGCACAGCAGCTCCTTGAGGTGTGGGGAGGATCGATCTCAGTTAATGTCATATGGCACAGCACCCAGAGGCAGCTGCGTGGTGCTGATGACAGTGTAAAGCCTTGCCTTTGGCGGCTACATGCTTGGTGCTGCCGAGCTGTGATTTGAAGTTCACATGCAAAGGCTGACAGACAGACAGCTCTCAGTCATCCAGGCAGTCAGACAGCCAGTCAGCCAATCTTTCCACAGGGATGACAATACATCTGTATCTGTTAAAAGCATACTCCAGTGCCTAATCCTAAAACACATTCACAGGAGTCTCAACGCTCTACAGGACTGATGAACGAACTACTGACAGAAAAACAATCCAACCACCGAATCTTAAAGATACACAGCTACAGACACACACACACACACACACACACACACACACACACACACACATTTCCACAAAATGTAACTGCCTTCAGAAGAAAAACGTAGAGGATGTCAGGTTTTGGAGAACCATAACTTCCGAGGGGATTAGTAGTAGAAAGTAGAAAGTGAAACAACATTTCAACTAAGATATTGGATGTTCCATTGTCGTTGCTGCAATCACGGATTCAAACTAACACAGTGAACAAACGTGTGCATACGACTCAACTTTGATGTCAATTAACACGTCATTTCTTGAGTAAAAGCCAGTAACATTGTCTGTGCTGACAACTCTGAGATATATATATACATATATACATATATACACACAACCAGATCTAAAACTGTAGATTCATAGAGATCACTGCCAAACCAGTAAATTACAATAGACTTAATTGGAGCTGAAACTGACAACGATCTGTAGTATCTACTTCGTTGGTAAATTGATAGTGTATAAAATATCAGAAAACAGTGAAAACTGTCATACTTTCCTAGATGCCTAGGTGACATCTTCAAATTGCTTGTTTTATACAACCAACAGCCGAAAAAACTAAAGATTGTCAATTGACAACGATATAAAAAGAGCATTTTTCCTCTTTTAAAGAATAGCTGTAAGCTGTAATTGGCAGCAAAACCTTAAATATGAGAAGCTAGAGTCAGAGAATATGTGGCAGTTTTGTCTTGATAAATGATCTTAAAAATGAATAAAGCATCAACATTTTTTTTTATTAATTTACAGTCAAAAGGCCAGTTAATAAATAGAAAAAATATTTGTGTCATATGCAAGTCTCTTGGGGCAAATTTGGGATTTGGGGCTAAATAAATAAAACCAACTTGATTTAAAAGCCGGACAGCACCAGACCAGTTAAACCCCGAGCAGAAGCAGGTCCTGATGCTCGGTTGGATAACACATGTTAACCTATTGATTCTGACCACAAATACCTCATCTTAACCATTTTAACCAGGTCCAACTGAGCCGCATTCAGGAAATACTCTCCACAATAGCAGTCAACATGAAGGTTAGGAAGGTAGATGAAGTACTGTCTGTGTGTGTGTGTGTGTGTGTGTGTGTGTGTGTGTGTCTGTCTGTCTATGGAAACAAAGACCTTGTGGATGAATTACATGATTTGCAATGATAAATGGTCTCAGACATTCACAAAGACATCAAGATTGACCTATATTTTCTGTCTTGAAAAATAGGCCAGAACCCAAATTAAGGGCCAGTAGGGCCACTACATGCATGTAAACGCCACCGTCCTCACAGTAATTGTGTGGTATTAGGCAACATAGGAGCAGCCTTCAATGGATAGACATAGCCTAAGGGCATAGCTGTTGACATGTAAATAGAGGGGATAGGAGCTGAAATGACAGCACAGACAGTGGGCTTGTACTGCTAGTTCTGCTTGACTTGGGTTTGGCCTTGGCAACAAAATTAAGGTCTAAAAGGACAACAGTCTAGATGTCAAGACACCAGTACTCATATCATGTCAATAAGTTGGTTGATTTCCTTAATTGCTAGGGAAAATACATTTGTCTCTTCATCATTCATCTTTTAGACAACTTTGCGTCACTCTAAATAGCAGCAGCCCCATCAGACCTGAATACAAACAATCTCCGCCTTTATCTGCGTCTTTTATTTGTCTAAAAGTGGGGTTTGTAGAATGCTGGAGATCCTTAAGTCTCCCCTGCAAAATGAATACTCATTGTTTAACATCATATGTTATTTGCTAACAATACAATACAAATAAGTCATACTTACGACAGCCATGTATGCATATTTTTTACTAAACCTTAACTCTATTTTAAATCAAAAATGCTAAAAGGTAAAGGTTCCTGCAGGAAAATCTCAGAGAAAGTGGAGTCTTGTTTAATATTGTTGACATGATAATACATTCATAATGAAAGCTTTGTGAGCTGTACGGCTATCATCCCACTGTGCACGACAAGAGAAGTGGGCCGGTCGATGTAGTCACGAGAAGTGAGTCAACCCCAGATACTGTTAAAATCCTGTCATCGCCAAATATGCTCAACATGACAGTCACAAAAGTCCAAAGTATTTTTGTGCACAGCTTTATTATGAAATCCAATTTGCCAGACTAGAGCAGATTAACAACACCAAAGCTACATTAAAGCAGGAGCTGAACTAATCCTGTTCATTTGGGGGCTAAACTAGGCCACATTGGTATTACATGCATAAGAACCAGCCAATCATTGTTCTTTGACTCACAATAATTGGTTGTGTGCGTTTGTGAGGGTGTGCATGTTACATGCGTTTGGTTGTACATGCTTGGGCCATCTGCTGTGCTGAACCTAAAGTATATACACTCCTGGCCCATCTATTGACATCCGTTGACAGGATACACATGAAGAAGAGCTTAGCTTTAAGATGACACTAGCGGTTTTTGGTTAGCTAAATTCAGCTGGACATTATCCTAGCGTTTGCTCTGTGGTTTTTATTTTTAAACACATAAAATTCCCACAGCTCTCTGGTGCATAACTCAAGAACGGTCACAAGGGAATAAATTCATCTGCCATCACACAAAAATGCATGGCACATAGGACACAGACACACACAAAACAAACCACCAACGACAAATGCTGTGAGGCTGCAAGTGAAGGTGATGTGATGAAACTCCTCTGCATTCATCAAAATCATCTCATTTTAAATCATTGATCGGATCCTTACTTTACCCCACTTTTTCACCGTGGAAAGGGGAAGTCTAAAAATAGCCTGTGAGCGTCAGTGCCTAGAAGTCTTTCCATGTTCTCCCAGTCTGGCAGCATTAGTGAATTCAGATGAGCCTCCTGCAGCTCTCACCGCTTCTGTGTCTCTCTCTCATGCACAGTCACACACACACACATCCGCGCACATGTATAGCCAGCCACATATGCACAACACACACTACACGCTTAAACATGTACCTGCTATCACACACACACACACACACACACAGAAAGAGTTTGCCCCTGGAGTTTCAGTGAGTGGGAAAGGCTCAGCCAGCAACCCCCACAGTATTTCACCTCTCAGTTTATAGACTACTGCCATCAGCATATCCACAGCCCCCTTCATCCTCTCTCCGCCACCTCCCTCCCTTTCTCACTGCCCCACCCTGTCTCATTTTGCCCCAGTTCTTCATGCTTTGGCCAATAACAGTCTGTGCTCTGAAGAAACAACAGAGAAGTCCACTCACAGCTGTCCTTATGGTTTTGGACGTGTGTGTGTGTGTGTGTGCGTGTGCGTGTGCGTGTTTTCCAAACCACAGAAGTACTGAGGTCACATGGCACCACCTGAAAAGTCCCAGTGACCTGTTCCCTCTCTCTAATCTCCCTGTAGGGCCTGTCTGTCCCTGTCATAACGAGTGATGATCAGAAAGGGACGTGAGAAGGATTACTTTATTTATTTTATCAGGGACAGTGCAAAATACATATTTTGTACTGGATATAGCTAAAGGCTCATTTTCATCTGTAGTCCCTGGACGGGGGGGCCACTAAAGATGTGCAGGTTACAGAGCTAAAATATCTGTTAGAGATGATCAAACCTTATACTTTGTAAAAAAAAACAATAAAACACCATACAAAAAACCCAATTAACAAAAGAAAAAATACAACCACCTCGACACAAACAACCGAAGAACTGTAAATTCCCACGATGGAGCACACTATCAACAATCGCATGAACAACTGACGATTGATCAGTACACAAAATGACCAACCAAACAATCAATACCAATGATGACCGCATTGTGTGTCTTAGATCAATGACTACAAACCTAATCGCTCCTAAATATTTAACATGCTGAACATCCTGTACCCTCTGTCATTTTATAATAATTTCAGGAGGAGGGGAACTGCTTCTTCTGATGTAAAAAAAACACATCAACTAACCGTTTTAGACAAATTCAGTGTTAAGCATGAATAAGTCATCCAATCTGCTATTTTCTTCATAGCCCCTGTAATTAAAGATTAATTAAAATTAGCATGTACATAAATGTTCGTGTCATCTGCATACATTAGAATATTAACTTCCGGACAAATAGATGGTATATCATTAATATAGATACTAAATAACAGAGGGCCTAAAATGGAACCTTGGGGTACAATGAGGTTTTTTCTTTCCTTGTTGTCTGTTGTTCAAACATGATGCCATCCATTTTATAGTATTTTCGGATACATTGTGAGTTGATAATTTAAGTAACAGTATGTTGTGGTTGACTATCATATGCCTTTTTCAAGTCTATAAATATTGACAATACCCTACAACCCCTCTTTTATCAAACATGCTTTTAAACCGTTCAACAAAATAGCAAAGAGCTGTTTCCATTGAATGTTGTGATCTGAAGCCAAGCTGCATTGGAAAATGGTGACCATAATACAAATGGTCTATTAGCTGCTTAGCCACCACTTTTTCAATCACCTTAGATGTTATTGGAAGGATGCAAACTGGTCTGTAATTGATCGTAGAAGAAAGGTAAGTTTGCCTTTTCCAGTTCAGAATCAAATCTGGACAAATCTTTCTTTTGTTAACTCTTTCTTGTCTTGTCTAAATGTATTCTTTTTCTTGCTTAACTTTCGAGCAATTAGTACTAAATTATGATCTGAAATCCCTGTAATAAAATGATTTGATGACTCACTGGTTTATTAGAAAATACAAGTGGAGATTGGGTTTTACTTGTTCGAGTTATTATAGTTGGTCCATTTCAAAAATCATCTGAGAAAAATATCCGAGTTTTTTGTTTTTCTTATCTTCCCAATTCACATAAAACTCTCTAAAACAATCACTTCCTTCACATAACTGTTTAATCGCTTTTAAGAAAGTAACATCTGAGGACAGCGGCCAATAAATGCCAGCCAATATAAATTACATTTGAATACCAAACATTTCCGTCTCCATCCTATCGTATGTCACATTTTACGTGGTCTTCAATATATGTAAGTAACCCTCCTCCTTTTCCTCTATTTCTATCTTTCCTAAAAATGCTGTAGCCTGGAAATCCAAAAGCCGCCTATGAAGATGTATCTGTTAACCAGGTTTCAGACAAACACAGAAAGTCTGAGTTTGAGTCTGTGAGGAGTTTCTCCACTTGATCCATCTTTGAGTCAATGCTTCTTATTTTTAAGATGTCTCCTTAGTAAGCCTTTAAGTTTTGATCGAGTGTTCCATATTACTTTCGCCTTGTTGAGCGTTTGGAGAAGTGAAATATCATACCTCCATCAATGTACCTTTGTTTGTAGTTTTTCCCCACATGACTGCAACTCGTTGATCTACGTTAACAAGCCTCCTTTGTGTCTGTGGTCGCAACAATCACGTATTTCTCCGGTCGCCTCGTTACCTCCAGGCCCGATTCCCTTCTCAATCCCAGCTGGACAGCTTGCTGATCCGCTTGCCCCCCTCCACCGGTCCTCCTCTGTGCAGCCTTCATCCATGTTCGCCTCGATTGCCTCCAGTGCTACTGAGCTTTAATTTCTCGCATCCACCAGAGGATCAACAGACCTTTGGTCAAGGTGGAACTCAGCAGGGCAATCTGATTTCAAACTGTACAGATGAAGCTTCCTTTCTGTCCACATTCCTGTCATCTGTGTTGTACACTGGACCAGGACACCAATAAACATAATAGGTAATAGATAAAAAGAATAGACACAAAATAATTATTAAGTCGTCTCCTTTAGTTTGGCCTTTCTCCATTTTTTGTCCCCTTTTAGTGGAGTTAAGCAAACTTGGGAAGACAAGCGTGGCAGCCACAATGTTTTTTCTGTATCCAAAATGTTTTTCACCAGTTTTTTTTTATTTATTTAGAGGACTGTACGTCCTCCACACCAAAAGATTAAAACCACCTTGCACCCTATTTGTTGTGCAAACAATGCACGACCATCACAAAGACAAAGTTGCAAGAGGATGAACAGGTAGAGATGAGAGACACGAGATTAAAAAGTGGATGCGTGACAAAAGCAGCTGTTCCTGGGCAGAATGAATGAACAGGGAATAGCAACAGTTTTGTGTCCACACAAACAGAGCTCTCTCCTTCAAACCCTGCTGTCAGCCCAACAAAACCAGATTAACGACTGCACGTTAATCTGCAGTACTTTTTGCTTTTTTACTTAAGGTTATTATTATTGCCAAATACATACACACCCACAAAATTGCAACAACAAAAAAATCTACTCTTCTGGCTTCGAATTGCATTAGTCCCCTTACCTTGGGGAACAATTCATGTCAAACAATGCGAAAAAAGTATATATTTTTAGTTTGAGCTTCACCATATAATCTGAAACAAAACTGGACGGAGTGAGATGGGAGGACAACACTTGCTTCCATCTTTTTTAAATAACAAAAAAAAGAGCTGGAACTAAACCCAGTAAGCAGCAGGCCACTACACGGTTGTTGAATGGATGAGTGACTCTGAGTGGGGAGCTACAAATGACTCCGGACACGAACAAAAGAGCAGAGCTGCAGAGCACTGGGAAAAGAAGCAAGAAACACTAGCTGGCCGACTTTGTCATCTGTATAACCAGCATGGAAATATCTTGGTCTTAATATCTAAGCCGTGTGTTATATCTTACTGTGTGGCACACGGGGGAAACTGTGATGAAAAACATAGTATTAAAGTGAGAATCCACCTTGGAAACGGAATTCACATTGCTAATCAAATTCAACTGTATGATTGATTGTGATTGATTTGTGAACATGTCAAAGACGCAGATCCAGGTTTTGACACTTTTCTTTTAGGAGTGTAAGATCATCCATCCAGCAGGACACTTTGGACACTATCAGTATGTCATTTCACAAAAGAAAAAGGGTCATCGGCCTGCGAACAAACAGCCCCAAATATCCACCAAGCTCCACCTCTGAATGCAGACACACACAAAAAAAGAGATTAGGCTACTAAAAGTTGGACTGTGGGTGGGACATGATCTTATAGACACTCAGAGGACATAGAGTGGGAGGGGATTTCTCAAAGTTCACTCACACTTTGGTCATTACCATACCATAGCATGGAAGTTAAGAGACTTCCTCAATTCACTTCAGAGGAAACAGATACAAGACAACAAAGAATTCGGTGATATCAGATTCTGTGTAAAAGAGCCAATTTAGCAAAGTCACATGGGTGAGACAAAAGAGAAAGGCAAAGGGGTAGTGAGATAAACAAAGTGTGAGACCCTGGGGTCCTCTCAGGAGTGTGAGTGGAGGAGTGTGGCCCCTCTAATGACCAATCAACACCCTCCTTGCTGCCATGGCATCTGTTAGTACTCCAATGGCCTCCCGCCTGAGTGTGAGCCCACCGAGAACTCAACACGCAGCCGGAATCCAATCAGACCGCAGAACCGGCAAAGCTTGGGTCAAGGAGCAATTCTGACATTTTGCAGAATGTCAGCGTTCAACCTTTTCTAAAAGTTCTGCTACACAGGAGTTTTGCTCTGCGGATACGATACATACGATGGGTGGAAATGGGAAGGGGTGAAAGACGAAAAGAAAAGAGAAAAAAAACAGGAACATCACAGTGCTGCTTGAGGGGGCTACAGCAGAGACGGAAGCAGATTGATAACTAACTAGGGAACAGTAGGTGACACTGTAAGACCTCCGGGTCTCCGCGAAAATGTTCTTAGGATACAGAACAAAAGTAACTTTTCATAGTTGGACAAAGTGAAGCTATAAGGCCATGTGAATCAAAGGGCAAAACGCATCTGCTCTATACTTTTGTAAAGTATATATATATATATATATATATATATATATATTTATCTGAAAGAAGAGTCCCACAACCTATGCAAATGCACATATATTTTAACAGTTAAACCTCAGGCAGCGTATTTTAATGCTAGAAGCTATCCTGAGATACTTAGAAGCAGATGTTACGCCTGTCAGTTATCTCAGACAAAAAAGATACATGCTCAATGGTACACAACTGACAGGCACAAACATGAGATGGAAACAGGGTAACAATTGCTTTCATCCTTCGTCTAAGGCTGGAGGTGTCACATGTTATGTTGTAAAGAAAGTCAGTCTATTGTAAGACATGGAAAAACATCCTTTCATCCATTGATTCAGACAATATAGAGCTCCCAATGCATCTGACCTGCATATCTGAACTGAGGGAGGTATATGCAGAGCATGCAAAAAGCAAGAAAAAGCAAGGCCAGGTTACAACCATAAGACCACTGTCATGTGAGGAATCGGTGCTAACCTAATTGAGTTTTTTTTTGTCATAAACACTAACTCGTTCCCCTAATTGCAGCATGAATGTTGCTATAAAATTGATATGCTGATCTATTAAGTTTATTGCTTTGTTACTGTGAACAATCTGGCTGGAGGGAGCGGGCGAGGACAGGTAGCATCTGTCCCCACCTACTGCCTTGGCAGCGTTAGCGTCATCTGCTAGCTTTGGCAGCATCTTGGAAGCACATCAATATGGCTTTATGTAGCCAGGGCCGCTGGTAGCTAGCATGCCAGTCACGCTCTCAGGCAACACTCACTCACAGCCTGAGCGTCCACAGTGCACTGAGCCAACTGAGCTAAGCGGAACTGAGCTCGGGCTGAACAGGGAGGCCAGGTCTCCATGGACCTGCATGAGGAAAAAGGGCCAGTGTCTGTCATCTATCCACACATCCATGGTTAGAAGTGTGGGGCCAAGTCCAGATATGAACACTGCCACCATTGTAGCTGTGAGTGTTATTTTCTTGTTTTTCTCCCCAGCAACACGTCTGTTGTGGAATGCTGATGCTCCCATCAAATCTCAATTACTGTATTGAATTATAATAAAAATCTGTAAGGTGCTGGTCGGCACTACTGATGTTACGTTGTTACCACAAGCGTTGGCCAAAAGACAGGAAAAATAAAACCTACCCATGGGAGAAATAATCGGGACGTCAGAACTAGGGCTGCAACTAACGTTTACGCTCATTATCGATTTATCTGCAGATTATTTTCACAATTTATCGATTAATCATTTAGTGTATAAAATGTCAAAATATTTGAAAAAAGAAAATATTTGGCCTTTTTGCTTGAAAAATGATAGAAACTATTAATTTCGACTAAACACTGCAGCTTTAGTCAGACGACTGGGTTCACTATATAAAAATGACGTGCTTTTAGCTACACACCTGAAAATAGTATTCTCCTTGACCATAGTAAAACAAAAACTGAACGGCCTGTGAACCAGACTTGATGTTGTCAAGACAAAATGTGCTGAATTGGCAACTGCATCTTTAGACAACAATGCTTTGTTAGTTAGGGATGCAAATTTTAAGCAACCAAAACGCAATATGTCTATCCTGTCAAGTGCATTTTCCCTCATCATAAACAATTTGCAAAGTCAATCGATGTTTACTAGCTTCCAGTCTTCTTCTTCTTCTTCCCTTTGCTGGCACATTGCAGCATACCTTGGCATGTTATCACAGCCTGTTGATCAGTAGAATAGTGTGACACCATTGGTAGGACTGTGTATGGCGTCACCAACGCACACACATGCACAAGACAAACAAAACGGGCACTCACTCATAGAAAAACAGCTCCATAGCACTACTAGAAGTCACTTTAATCAATTGTCAACTTTTATAACGATGAATCACTATTACCGCTTTAAAATGTATTGATTGGTCAATCATTAAAGGCTTATAAAACACAAAATGATATGCTATCGACATGATATTGGCTCTTGTTTTGCAGCCCCACCTAGCTTCATATTTGAAGTTAAATAAGTAACGCTTACTTTAAAAGAGTAACGCTGTCACAAACAATGGCCCCTCCTGCTCTGTTGCTTGTTTTTCAGCAGGTGACCACACAGTCTTCAAACAACTAAACACAAAAAACAAAAATGGCACCATTTGTAGCCAGGGAACTTAAAGGCCTATTTTTAAACTAATATAAAACAAAATAAATAGAAATTTCCGCAACCACCTGTCAATCAACAGTCAGTTGGTTTATATTTTAAAATATCAACATGGTCAGGGATGGGTTGTGTGTAGTGTAACTCAATTTGCAAAACATATTTGCATGGAGTCCTTGGTAAAGGAGGAGGCAGCCACAGTGAACTGGCTGGACGGAAAGCTGCAGGTGCTTACTTCAGTTTGGGTCAAGTCACACACCAACAAGTCATCGAGGTAAGCGAAACCTTTTAGTACTGTTCCTGTTGTCACACCATGCCTGCATCACCGGGTCAGATAACGGTTAATGGTGCACTTGGAAAGTCAGCGTAGCCCCAGCCATCGAAACCACCCCCACAAATGAAACCGGTTTTCTAAGGCCCATTTTGCACTTTGTCAGTTGACATATTTATCTTCACAGTGATTACTTACTTATTGATTCATTATTAGTATTAATGACAACTTTCAGCCTGTTACATGGAGAAATATTACATTGTGCACTTAAGCTCTGCACAGTTTCTACGCCAAAATGTTAACTTTATAATGAGTGAGCAATCTATTCTGAGCAAACCGGTCAAAAAAATTTTACTTAATAAAAAAGCTTATTGCAGACCTGTCTGCAAATTTCTGGGTGTTGTCTACACACACACTGTGCTGACTACAGAAGGTGTGAAACCAAGTTAACACAGGAAGTTGAGGGACAGGTGTATTTTCCATCTATAAAAAGGGCTAATCTATTTTCATAATCGACTACATTATAGGTTTCTCTGCAGTTTGATGATGACTACTATTAACAAAGGGAACTACCGCTCTACACTACAATGGTATCATGTCATGTTAACATCTAGTGGGATCTAGTTTCAGCCCTGCGGGACCAGGATGTGGTGAGGGTGGCAAAACACCAGTGCGGAATCAGCAAAACTCTGCACAAACCAAGCTTTCCAGTCACTCAAATAGGACACTCCTTCAGTCAATTTAAAGCGTGGTGCTATTACAAACTAGATTGCTGGTAGAGGGAGCACACAACAACTGAAAGGCAGCCAAAGATCTATCTAAAATTACACTTGTATTCCCCTACACTGTGAGGAGGAGATATGAGAAATATGAGCAAGCTGAAACCTTCCACCACTTCTCCAAATGCTCAAATATCCAACGCCATGTTGCTATGACAATTTAATTATAGTCTATCGTGGTTGCACTATTGTTTGTTTGCCTCTGTGAGGCAGTGGGAAGATAATGTGTGAATGTGAAGTGGGGCTTCTTGGCCTAATGTTTGGCTGTAGGAGAAACAGCTCTAGTTTGTGGTGAGTGACTGTGGAGGCTTCACAGCCGGCCAAAGCAGTTCTGTTATGAGTCATTGCATTAACCCTTTCAGCTCATAATAAAACTATGCACCACAGAATTGAGACAAATGCACACGTTACTATGCGACAGGTCAAATTTAAGAGTTTAACGCGTGTATCAATATCTAATATTCGCACACAATCGATCTATTCAGGCCTAGAACAACGCTAGCAGTCCATTCAGCACAGATTTAGCATTCAAGAAGCATTTCATTTTACGTCAGCTAAAGCCAAGTCAAAGAAAAGGAAATTGATTAGATTTAAAGAGAAGTGGTTCATTCCTCATATGGTTATCTGAAACCACTCGCTTTAAAATAAAATAAAAAACAGTCCACCACAACTGTAAGCCCCTGCTGGCAGATAACATACATCTACAGCATAACAAGATCCTCAACAGGGGAATTCTTATATCCAATCAGGACTCGGCTATGGGCAGAGAGAGCACTTTGGTCAAATGACTGAGCAGAATGTGTATGTTCCCTTTGACCTGAGGGGTGTGCAAACGCTGCTCTGTAGCTGTGCTCCAGGGAGCAGGAGTCCGGATATGAGTCTGACCCTGGATCATACATGGGGGAAGTCAGTTATTACAGCGCAGGCCGGTGGTTTATGAGTTTGGTTTAAAATCCAATATCAGAACTACATCCAAGGACAACTTTCAGTCTACTCTGGTCAGCTCAGCAGCTGCACAAGTGAACCGTCCACATAACACCTCTTTAACGTCAAAACCGAGTAGGCAAAATAAGACAGCTGGTGTAATGTGCAGTGAAACAGTTTTTACATGATACTGACTTATGGGCGACACTGGATATTGATGTGAAACATAGGTTACTTTATTTCCCATTTTCATAAAAAGGTGGAATACTGTGTTGTTATTCATTGGCCACAGTTATTTCCCAGGCAAGACTGAACACTTTTTTGTCCTGGCCACCACTGCTGGAATGTTTGACCACTGGCTGCAAACAGCAGAACAGTTAATGCTGCTTGCTGACCCAAGCGTGATCTTCCAAAAACAATCTTTGTGGGGTCATGGTTACAAGAACAATGCCTGCACTGGTTAACTCATGGTCAGGCTTAATAGCAAAATTGTGCAGAGTGGAAAAATCAGTCAAAACAAATAAACTAATAAAGATCTAAAAGAAGCTAAATTCTCTGACTGATTTTACAGCTGAACTCAGTGTTGACCTGCTCGAGTCCTTAGGATCTTACACTCTGGCGCACACACAGTAGCGCCAGACATAATGATTACTCTCATTGTGCAAGACTGAACTCAGTCATGCAGTGTAGTTATGTGACACTGTAGTTCTGTCTGACTTAAAATGTTGTGCAAGTGCATTTGGTAAACACTGCTGCCATCATTACATGACATCTTGGCTTGACAGCCTTACAATTACTGTAATTACACCACACAGCATTTTAACAAACACGTGGCATACGGAAAGACACAACTGGCAAACATACACAAACCTCTTCATCAAGGTGGATATTAGAGCCACAATAAACAATTATTTACATTTTCAAACGCCCTTTTTTTATTAAATCGATTCATTGTTTGGTCTATAAAATGTAAAAAGGTTGAGAAATATATTAAAATGTCATTTTTTTAACCTGACAATTAGTTCCTTGATTAATCAATTTATCTTTTGGTTTTTAAATGTCAGAAAATAGTGAAATATGGCCATCACACTTTACCAGATATGCTCAACAACAGTCCAGAACACAAATATATTTAATTCACAGTTGCAAAATGATGACATCTGCAAATCGTGGGCATGTCTGGCTGAGAAAAGGATTTTGATGATTAATCATTATTAAAATTGTTGACTAATGTTATGTGGAAATAATGAATGGACTATTTCGACTCTGGCTCTATTAATCATGTATGCCATTGAAAAAGGTTGTGAAAAGTTTTACTTTTACCACACCAAGCAGATTACATGGAAATATTTAACGTCACCTACCCTCATTTTCAGATGTTGGACACGTCACCTGCACAACCAGATCAAATGTTCTTTCTGGATTCTCCCTGGGGGGAAAAACAAAAACAAATTGTTTACTCAGGGGGAATGAGGGTGACCCGTTATTACACACGTTCATGGGCAACAAGTTGGCACACATTGGCTGACAACTGTGTTGAATGCCATTACATGTACCGCAGTGTAACTCGCTACCGTACAGCGGACCTGTCCTACTTTACACGAGTCACACTGTCAATAGCCGGCAATGTCAATAACTGAAGGTTAGCTAAAGCTGATAGTGCTTCAGTGCTTCTGTCTTATATCTGACAACATATCAGGACAGAGACTCGGCCCGCGGGACCCGGGGCTCGCTCGGTGCCGTGTCCACATGTAACCCATTTAAAAAGCGGTCCGCTTGGCTAGCGGAGCTGCTAATTGGTGGTCAGCTAGTACAGACGGGGCAGCAACAGACTGACCCAAATGCCGTCGAGCCAGCTGGCTTGGCTCTTAAATCCACTGCTTGAGGTGGCTCATATTACGCCAGACATTCCTTCGTATTTCACATATTTAGCTCCGAGTACCTTACGTAGCCGTTAGCTCGACAGCTAACCCAGAAGGGACAGGGGAGGGGACGGGACGGGGGACCACAAAACTCAAGAGGTCTTACTTTATTCTGCTGTCCATGGTTTAGCTACAACATCGCGACAACTCCGTGCTGTCGGCGTCTCTGCTGTGCTCTGCTCTGCTGGCTGTCCGAGAATATTTCCAACCCCGTCCGTCCTTCCTCCCTCGGTCTTTAACCGCCACTTCTCGTCTCTTATCTGACACAGGTGCCGTCCTTCAGCAGTTAATGTAGCCCAGTAATGCCCAGTTCAGCACCACGGCGTTTATTTCCCACAACAAACACCACTCCAGGAAGTGCCGCTGTCAAAGATTTGGTGACGTCAGCGCGTCGGACGCGCACCTTGCTGCTGCCGCCTCTTCTTCTGCCTGCGAGCATCTTCCTTCCACTTTAAAGATGAGTAACAACTAGCGTGATGCAGACGGCAGACCTGAGCCGCGTGATTCACGCTTCTGGTACTAAACGTGTTTCCCTATGAGACTGCATTATTAGCTCCATAATTGTAGCAGCGGCAGCCTTCAGCGGCGGCTCCCAAAGTGTGGTCCTGGGACCATCAGGGGTCCGTCCTTGTGAGGGCTTCCAAAATGAGATGTAGTTAAACGCCAGTATTAATAAATTTATTTCTTTTTTGGCTGCTTGGGCGAAGAACACATCATAACACAACATATCATGACCTCCTAAAGTTGTAATGGTGAACATGATAGCAAACAGTTGATTATTCATACATCCAGAAGTTACCAAGCAACAATCAATTTGGGGTTGAGTCACCTGACAAATGTAGGCTCAATATTTTTTGTTTGGTGCAGGGCAGGTAGTGTTTATCGGCTGCCTAATGCTCCTGCGGTAAGAGTGGAAAAGTTTCAGGCCAAAAAAAGTTGGATTATAATTCTCATACATACATTTCACGTAGTTATTTGATAGTTGTCATTCTACAACACAGGGATGGACAATGAATTTAAAGCTGTAGCCCCCTTCACGCTACACACACAAAACATGTATACAAATATTTGCACCATTAAAGGTCGATTATAGATTAAGGAGGGTCAAAATATTATTTTAAGAGCTAATTCATTTTAATATTGTATTTTGCAGTGAAACGTTGGCAGCAGATTCCTAAATAAATGTGTCTATTAATCAAATTACAATTTACTAACATATAGACAACCTGGTACTATTATTCCAGCACAGGAGTCCTCTGGGCCTCTCAGCAAACATTGAAGCTGCCATGTGTTGTCTGCTGTGTGCACGTGGAGGTGAAAGGGTTCATACACAATGTACAGAGGGCAGTATGTGGGTTTGGGGATCAATAGGAGCCCAAAAATGTTTTTGACCATAACATGTTAAGCCACAGCTTATCACCAGCTTAAAACCACAGTTTATCAAACATGGGTCACTTGCATACAAAAACCAACATGGAGTTTGTGGAAACAGGCTTTTGACCAGACATGTGGTTAAAATCCCTTAATCAGAGGACTGTACTATTGATAGAAATGCTCCAATTTCTTAACCAGCATCAAGTCGCACTTCATCTCCAGCTGGTGCACTGGTGGCCTAAAGGTTTGAGATTGAGAAGCGGGTTTATGCCTAGAAGGTTGTTAGCTTGATCTTTGCGGGGGGAACTGAATTAATAGCGCTCTCTGATTACCACCACTGAAGCGCCTTGAAGAAAGTGGAGCTGCTTTGTGGTGGCTAGCAGAAGACTGGTGAAGACTGGCATGATTACTTGACTTTACCCTGCATAATTATAGTGCGTCATGTGTAAATGCTACTTACAGTAACCACCTCCGATGACCGGTTAGTCCATGCATGAAATAAATGCTGAAATTGCAACATAACTCAGTTACATAAGCTTTTACATTATGATAAAATGTTTGTGTCATTTGCACAAACCATGTATAGAATGAATGAGCCTTTCTGTATGCGACTATTAGAATCTGCATCAGGACTCCACATTAAACATATTGCTCATGAATCAGTTGAGTCACCGGCCTCTGAAAGACAAGTTCTTGTTTCGTGGGTCCTGATTCACGGCTGTGATTTGTTGTCATATTTTATTTAGGTGTAATATCTTTCTATGAGCCCACGGAGTCAGTAACAAATTCATTCTCGGCGGACCAGCTCCCTTAAGTAACACCTGATTTCCTTTTTGAGGAAAATATTTGTGTTTTTATTTATGTTGATTTTAATGGCAAAAACCACTGATATTCAGTGCAATGTGAATTCCATTTTAGGGTGGACTTTCCTTTTATTGTTTGCATGTTTAAGCAATATTTGTCCCATGGTAAATTGAAACCAATGGCTTAGAAGTACTTCTCTCTCCTCTCCAGAGAGTCTGCCTGGATCAGAGCCAGATTTCTTCAGGCTGACTGGAAGGTAATTAAGTGGCAGCAGACTGGGGCATGCTGTTTCAGGCATCCGTATGAAATGATAATGGCAGGGCTGCTGCCTTAACATAAAAATAAAAAAAAACAATATGACACGCATACACACAAAGAGACACATACATAAAGCTCTTATGAGTCTTGGGCGCTGGGAACCTGTGAGGTTTCCCATTTCAGAGAACTGTAAACAGTAAACAGTCCCAGATTATATTCATTTAAGAGAGCCTAGCACTGAGAAAAGAGAAATACAGTGTCCCATTGTCCTTCTGAAGCCCTGAAAATACTTTTCAGAATGGCTTCAAACATTTGACCGAGCTGAGGTGCACATGATTTATCTTGCTGAATTGAAATGTCACTCACAAGAAAATACACATCAATGGCTCCCTGGCTTTTTCTTTAGCAATGTGAAAATACAGTCATAGCCAGCAGTAGAGTTATTGCAAAATATTGAATTGCTTCCATGGGTCAATTGCATTGTAAATCTACAAAACCTCTGCATTATCTTACATTTTCTGGTTGTTTTTGCAGTATGTCTCTATGTTTTGTTTTGGAAGACTATAAACTTATTTTATACATAGCACTGTTTGAGTGCACGCTGTTTCTCATATAAGGATGCATATATCTTTACCAGTGATGTGTAATTTGTCTGTGGGTAAATTGACCCCACAATGTCAGTCAAAAGGCACTTGTCAGGTTTCATTACCCAGAATTCTGTAGTAGACACATCATCAGAGGTGGCTTACAGCAGTGGATAACCTTGAATGGACTCATTAATGTCCACTCATCAACCTTGCAGTGCTTTATCCAAGTCATTATATTACTTTATTATTATGGGAAGGTGTCTTTGTTTGCACTGCAGTGTCACTGCAGCCACGGAGAGCAAAGCTAGGCATTTAAATGCTGTTTTTTCTGCTTTAGCTCAATGTATCCAAATGTGCAATTATGCAGTTATATGAATATTAAATTGGCATACATCATGTTACATAAATACTTATCCAAAGGAGGAAATTCGTTTGGTCAGAGGTGCATATGGGGGTAATATACAATATAAAAATACATACTTAAGACAATCCATGTAAGCAACAATGCCAGTGAAGAGAAGAGAATAATGCACCCATGGATTTATGTCTGTATTGGTGACTGGTTGTCACAATGTATTTAATTCTATATAACTTTAATCACATAAAAACATGTAATAATGCAGTGACAATGCATTTTATATTTGATTTCTTCTTAATTTTGTGTTTTTTGTGATTGTATTTCTTTTTTTGTTGCTATGTCTCCTTCAGTAACGTGTAGTTATCCTAATATCACCGGGGACTCCTTGGTAGCAGCTGTGAAACAGCAGGGGCGCTGTGCGCGCCAGTGGATTAGTGTTAGGAGCTGGTCACATGTCACCGATGTGACGAAGCAAATAGGAAGTGAAACACTTTCCTGTGCATGCAAAAGTGAGTGGAGGAGGCAAAAAGTAAACATGTAACATAGACAATCTTTGACAACGATCATCAGTTCTCACTGTATTTAATTAAGAGATGGTCTGTTTCCCCGGAATTTGACATCTTTTTGTACAACTTTTACCCCGTCCTTAAACCCGACACACAGTTAGTGTTACAGTAGCATGTTTCACCAAAATTACCCGGGCAGATCATTTGTCAGCAGATTGATTCTGCTCCATGTCCAGTTTAATAAACGACTTGTAACAATGTCGATAGCGAACCACTCAGAAGAAAACTCGAAGCGACCGGGAAGCAGAAGCGAGTTACAAATCAATGCAGACAGGAGCGAAGCAGACTTCAGTGACGTGGTGACAAGCAGCATGGGGGGTGAAAACGACCACGCTGGAAGAAAGTTCACAGAGGAAGAGACTGCCATCCACAGAGCCCACAGAGAGGCTTGTGAGGTAAGATAAATCACTTCAAAGACATGAAATCCAATGATGACACGGTGTTCAATCTCATTACCCCAATTAGGCATGATTAATTAAATAAACTATTAATTAGACAGGGCGCTCCCGCGTGTTATTTTGCCCTGAATTGCGTAACTGCAGAGATGGAGAAGGCTTTTAGATCATTTCCTTTAAAGGAGAAATTCCTACGGTGGCCCTGAGAGTCAAAACACAACAACGTTACCCAAAACACAACAACTTTACACAAAACACAATGATATTTCTCAACGCAATAACGGTACACAAAACACAACAACATCACACTAAACACAACTAAACACAACAACATCACACAAAACACAACTAAACACAACAACATCACACAAAACATAACTAAACACAACAACATCACACTAAACACAACTAAACACAACAACATCACACTAAACACAATGACATTTCAGATTATGGAGAGTATAGGACAACACTTCTTGCTTGTTATTGGACAGAACCAAGTCAATTAAACGCCACTTCAGGTCGGGGAGCAACGCTGTGCTACGGAAATGATATTCCTCTCTGAACTGTAGTGTATTAGGCGTACTGTATATAGTGTCTCAAAACCCGCACTTTAGCACAGTACTTTGTTTTAAACCGTTTATATTAAGCTACAGCTGAGCAGAGTTAAACCATATGATGCATTCTGTCATTAGTATAATACATTTACAGAAGAACTGTAGAGCTATAATTAGAAAATAATACAGGTCTTTTAACTACACATAGCTGAATCCATTTGCCAAAACAAATTCAACATACCTGAAGTCAGTCGTAATGATAATTGGATATAATACCTATAGTATACATAATAATAATTCTTATAAGCTATTAGTAGAATATATAATAATAATAATAATAATTATACCTATATTCAATATTTTCTTTATCATTTTTCTCCAGTGTTGTGCATGGTTTTTGAGAATCTTCAAACAAAACAGGGTAATCATTTCAGACATGACTACATTGAGGTAATTAAGTGGGTTTTTTTTAAAGACAATTATATTTACCTTTATATTTCTAGTAAATGACATGCTTCATAAAAAAACAAACCCAATGTCGATGTTAATTCAACAGGCCAAATAGCATCAGTACAAATAATACCGGACCAATAAGACCATTGTTGATTTAAGCTTTAAGCTATATCAGTCGCAGTATGAAAATATACCAGCTGTGGTGCATCTCCAGAGCCCACCTGTCCCCAGGGCAGGGTTCCCCGAGGGTCCTTGGCAGAGGGAAATTCTCCTGTAATTTGAATTACTAAAAGTGAGTGTCACATTTGAAGATTTTTACTTTGAAACAAGGGTTCAGTCTTTCCGTTCTTACCTCCCTAACTATAATATTAATGTTTTTCTGAATCATTTAACGACGAGATAATGGTTAGATTAGGCATATGTGGTTCAAAAAGCCTGTCAAATGGTAGCCTGAAGATTCTTTAGGAAGATACAGTTTTGTTACAATTGTACTTACCTACCCAGTGCTTTACACACATAACATGTCAAGTCAGAAATGATGACTATTGTTTTTGTCAGATCCATCAAATTCACCAAATCTTTCTTGCCCTTCCATCAAACAGAGCCAGCGAGCTCCGTGGTGATGGCAGTAGTGAATAGGTGTCATCCGCATGCCTTTAGGCTTATCTGTTGTAAATATTGTGCTTCTGAGTGTGGATGAAACGGAGGCAAGTTGGCCACGACCCGAGGAGAGTGGTAGGGCCTGGGTGGGAAAAGCACAATACAGAGGGGGCCTCGGCCATGCCAGCTTCACTATGTGCCCCTGCGATGCCATGTGAAATGACAGGCCATGTCACCGAAAGGCCCGGGGCCTTTTTCCCTTTGTGGCCTGTCAAAGCTCACCAACTAGTGGGCTCTCCGTTTGAAACAGACTGGGGAATGACATTTTCTAACTTCCTGAGGAATCACAGAGGAGTGCAGTGTTTTTCCCGTGGAAGAAGGTGTCGCTGCGTGTGCGCAAGATGAATGATCGGTGAAAATAAAACAATGATTGTGTCTGAAAAGTGTTTTTTTAAGCATCTCGCAAATCTGCAGTGAATATAAAATGTATTACAGTGCTATCAGTTGATTCATGGTTGCAGATTCTCACCTACTGGTTTGCACACAAAAGGACAGCGCTAATTAATTAGTAACTTCATAAGAGTTAGATTGTTTTACATCTGTTTCTATGCATGGAGGTCATCCATTCCCTCTTCTCCTCCACCCAAAGCAATCTGTCTCTATTTACAGGTTCCTACTCAGTATTGTGCTCGCGCTGCCTTTGTGTTTTTGGTGTGTGTGCGTACAGTATATGGTTAAGTATGCAGGGGTCACACACCAGCATACGTGTTTGTCTGTCATGCTAATTAAATAATAATATCTTCATCACATGCAGGCAAAGAAGCAGATGTATGTGGACCCTTCCAGTGGCTACAAGGTGTTCACAGAGTATGCCCACCTTCAGAGAGGGAAATGCTGTGGCAGCGCGTGCAGACATGTGAGCTCTTTGTTTCGTGTTTTAACAGATTGTGTGTTTTATTCAGTGCGTGGTTTTTCTCCTCCTCTTTCCTCGGCTGTTTAGTTTTGTCCTAAAATCAGTAGTATGTATCAGCTCAATAATTACATCCATAGACGGCTATCTGTACATCATCGCTGCCTTGGCGATGACACCATTGCACGATTGAGGAGGAGGAGGAGGATGGTGACAGATCAGCCGATGTAAACCACACAATGGCTGCACAACGTGTGGTCTGCGTGGTGCATGTCAACATTTTATGTCAATGGAGGAAAATAAACAGCTTTTAAATGAAGCACATAGTTCACAGTTAATCCTACAGGTGTTCGGACTGTAAGATGCTTCCAACCTTTTACAAGTTGACAGGAATGGATCTTTAGTTTTTACGTCTCTAGGTTTTTGTAAACGCTCTGTAAAAGGAGGTAGATATTGAAACTGTATGGGTTTCATGATCACATTATAGCCTCAGTATTCTTTGGGGCCCCCGCTCTGCTCACTTTACTTCTGTTGTGTCCTGGTGACGTTTGTTCTGGTCTGTCTAGTCCACATCCTGCCCCATCCCTCCCCGTCCAATACCAATCCCGTCCCATCCAGTCTCGTCTCATCTTCTGTCCTGCCGTGTCCCATCCCGTCC
>JAVQJD010071745.1:0-32312 GCA_036023655.1 Nannoperca australis | reverse complement strand
TTTCCTCAGGTTTGACATCGAGCATTTTGATGTTGACAGCATTTTCACTGCTGGTAAACAAACTTTACACTGTACAGTAATGTTAGAGCCTGTTTCTGTTTTCATGAGGAAAGTATTTTATGATCTCCAGCACTGAAAGGTGCTGCTGTTGGAACAAATGAATAGAATGAATAATCCTTTTACCGAAAGAATATATTTGGATGTAACCCCTTTGTAATCACCAACATTTTGATTAATAACTGTAATTTAATTACATATCTTTTCTTAGAAACTGTAACGGATTACAGTTACGTTTATTTTGTAATTTAATTACGTAACGCCGTTACATGTAACTAATCACTTCCCAACACTGATTACGACTTACATTGTGTTTTGAAAACTGATGAATCTGTAGAAACACCATCTGTAGCTTAAATCAATTCACTTTTTAGTTCTGGGTCAGTGCGTGTGTTTTTGTCTCAACTGTTACAACAAAGCTGCTTTGAATTCACTACTGCTTGAGGCCTCTTCCATATGGCAGCATCTGCCATGGCTGATAGCACCAGTTTCAATTATTTCAAACGGCAGAAAGGTCTAAATACTACAATATCTGACACTCTATTTTATCAACTGAAAAGCTGTGGTGGTGGATAGGCTATTAGCAGCTGTGGCTGGAAAGGTTTTTTACATCAGCTACTTCTGTCAGTTAGTTCAAAACTCATTCTCCAGTTGTCTACATAGGCTTAAATGAAGCTATATATTGCTAAATTAGTAAATCAGCTAGTATTATGTGCATAAAATGTTCATAAGATCATATTGTTTTTTACACTTGAAAGGTTAATATAGTACGATATAGGTAGATGCCACACAAAGGTGAGATTTATGCTTTACTTTCAGCATTTCATATTTACTTGAGAACAGTCTCAAGGATAAGGACTTAATGATGATTTATCAGACATATCTTGAAAAATCTTCCCAAATCCTAACCTAAACCTAGGGTCCCCCCTAAAGGGTTAACCTGAAACCCCACAAAAAAAGTAGTTAACTAATGTTATGATACCCCTTGGCCTTGAAGTAAGTATTGTGCTAAGATGATTATCTTGGTAACGTGACCTGAACATGTTAAATCCATTCCTTGCACTTTTCCTAATGTGATTTTGTAAAAAGTTAAAACATTTTAAATCATGCAATGAAATCAAACACAATGTACTCTCAACAATTAATGAAACCAATGTAGTTCATGAACAAAGACCACTTAAGTAAGAGCAACCGAAATAGATTAAAAACACAGGTAGCTTTTTATAAACCTTTTTTATTAGTGTTATGCATTTCATTTCTAAAAAGAATGATTCAATTCCATTAATGAGACAGTTTTACAGTGATTGGGCTCCACATAGAATATATGACATGCAGTTTAAGGAAAAAATAACATAAGAACTCATATTTTACATTCTTAACCTCTGCAATATAACATTATTTTCAACGTGAATTAAAACTAAAGACCCTCTTGATTTAATAGCAGAAACTTTTCAGTTCTGTATCCCTTTTTAATCATTTTTTTTAATATAGTTCCTTCCAAATTGTGTTGTCACCTGTCTCCACTGTTTCCCATAGCCCATGTCAATTCCCACCCCACCACATGGGGTCTTCAGCTGCTTCACTGGACAGTGAAGAGATCTAGTGCAATGATAAAGTTAGCTGATGATGTGACCAATTGTTGTTGGTTGGCACAAATGGCCAAACTAAAGGGATTGCTGCCAGGTATTGAACCCTGGTCACTACTGTGGCAGCTAAATTATTTACCTTGCATGCCTTTCAACTTTTACTGTTTCGAGGGCTGGCAGACAAAAATACAGCTCATTGATTAGTTGATAGTGATGACTCCTTAGATGCCATAACCGTTGTTAGTGTAACATTTCAATGTATTCTAGTGCAAATGCCAAAAAGACTGGAATGTATACAGAGAGTTTCTCTTCACAGTAACAGTTGTGCTTACAGCTAAGAAGGTCCCAAAAGTTTCAGCTTCCACTGAAGGGAACGTAAACATGGTGATAAGACGAGCTTCTTAGCTTGATGTTTTGGTAAAACATTCACCACTTTCACTTGTGAATTTACTGGCAGGAATCAGCAGGGCATTTACAATTATTGTACATAAAAATGTTACAAAAGATACAACTGATATGACATAATATTTTTCAGAAAAATGAAGTCCAGCCTCGTTTGGAGTTGGATGAACGAGAACGTTTAAAGGGAAGCTTTAATTGTAAAATGTTCTCTCCATATCAATCGCTCATTGCATTTAATAAAGGTATATTTAAGAAGTAAGCATCTATGTCACGCTGTTTGCACACTGCCAGTGTTTCAGTCTTGAGAGAAATCACCAAACCTAATGGAGAATATTTTTCTCCATTAATATTTTTTTAAAGGGGAGGATGAACTCTGTTTCTTGGTTCTCTAAATGTTTCTGGGCTCCTGACAACAGAAGATGCTTTGATAATGCAGTTTATGTGTTGCAATCTCTTTAGTTTCTCCCCTAAAACCATCCCATTAATGGTGAGCTTTTGATGTTTTAGAGAAACACTAGCCATGTTTTGATGCAGCTGTTTAATGTCTTTGAGGCATTCATGTCAAAATCTACACTTGCAATTTTCATCTTTCTCATTCACCCACGTCTACTTGTGTGTTAGGAAAATATACATTCCATGTAAAATGATCCTTATTGTTTATAACCCTCTACTTAGAGAAACAACTCCTTGATTTTACACTATTGCCTATCAAAACAAAGATTTATCTAAACTGAGAAGCCACAGCGGCTCCACAAACACAATTATTAACATATCTCATGCAACCATAATGAAATAAAACACCACTTTATGCCAGGACAAGCACAGGCTAAAGTAGATGAGTTACCACTAACCTCACATATAGATGACATGATAATAGCCCTTTTTAAAGGTAGTTCACACGCAGTGACGCCTCGAGACGAGTCCCATTGAGAGACTATTTTACATACAGACGATGCATGGCTGTAGTTTCCATGAAGGGCCCATGAATTAAGAATAAGTGAATTAGTCCAGAATTTCTGTCCCCTTTTTCCTATTCACCTGGGATATACAAGGCTTGATATCACAATGGAGTTAGGTTATCAAAAAAAGTTAATATCTTAGTTGTGGTATGAAGTATTTTCTTATTATTAATTGCACATCCCCCATTTTCTTATTAAAAGCCTTCAAGCCTTTAGTTAATCTCAGAGTTGATGTCTTAAGGCCATGATCACACAAATGAGCTGGCCTGTTGATCACTTGGAGAATCGTCTACTTCAAACAACTGGCAAGTAAGTTTGTGTCCGGGAGCGTCTGGACACACACTGACACACCTGACACAGTGTACAGCAGTGTTGTGACTCAACAGATCCAATGTAGATATTGACGGAGGACTGCTGTTGATCAACTGATTGGTTTAAATCACTTAAAAACGTTTTAGTGTCGGTATAAAAATTATAGCAGTCACTTTTTTCTTGAGATTTGTGGTTTTGCAAGATTTGTATGAACTGAAGTTAGTGGTCATGCAAATGTGCTGATCATAGACTACAGTGACTGAGTAACAAGCTTGTATTTCATGTTAAACTGTACCCAGCAACCAGAAGCTGTTTCATTTGCACACTATATGCTACTATAGTATAAACAATATTTATTTATCTGCATACCATACTAATGTAATTTAAAATGTTTTGTAATAGACATCAGACTGTGACTTTGGAACACCAACGCAGAGTTCTTTTCTAAAGATTGAATACCTTCACCACTATATACACAAACATCGTATAGAATTGGGACACAGCTGGAGTTTTTTTTTGCCAGCAACGCTCACAGACAAGCTTTGTGTGTTAGCTGAATAACGAAGCTCACATCTGATCACGGCCTTAAGCTTCACCAAAAATCTGACAACAAAGAACATTGAACACCCAACAAGCCCATACGTACAGCTGATCTGGATCAAATTCAGATTCTGTTGCCCAGAGACTCTTACAGAAACAGGAAATTTTCTATTTTTATGTTTTTTTTGACATTTGGTGTATTCTCTTGTCTACCAAACATTCGCATGCTCAACATTTGAAAGGAATGTGTTAAGTATTTTTTTTTGGATATGGCACAACTAGGGAGCTGCCCTAGATTCTGCCTGTGCACAAAATCATTCAAAGACACATTTAGATAGTATAAACCATGACTATATGAATCAATAACATGGCCTCACATCACAGACACATAGAAAGACACACACATATAAACACACAGACACACTTACAGTACACATGTGGTACACAGACGGAACAATGGCTTCTTTTTTCTACAGACATTTTCTTTGCGTATACATTAGTATACATTTTTAAAGACAAAAGAATGGTGAGGAGTTTTTTTTTACAGAAAACAAACAAGAGACATTTAACTTGTCATTGTTGACATTGTTGAAATATGTTCTTTTTAAAAATCATTTTAAGTAATTATTGCAATTTAAACAATATGGCTTTGTCTAGTGAAAGGTCCTATCTGAGCTGGAAAATAAAAAAAAGGAAAATGTTTTTATAGTGTTTATGACAACAAGTAATATTAATCCTTAAAGTTATTTTAAGTTACAAAGTCATAGAACGATGTATTTAATTACACATCGTCGCATAACTAACCACTGAAAAGTCACCAGATCATTTAGCAATAACCAACATGCTTTGTTTTCTTAATAAATGTCCATATATTAAGGTTGTTTCACTAAATAGAGATTGTTTCCATTTACAGCATGTACATGCAGCATATAGCATACATTTATGCTATATGAAAATCACTATGATATTTTGTTGGATTAAGAGATGTGGGATGTGGAATATACTCAGGTCGCTCTTCAGGCAGTGAGATGCAACAACTCAAAACCCAGTTTTCCGAGACTCAGTCTACAGTTCAATTATGTAGTTTTATTTAGCCGTGGAATACTTTTGAGGAAATCATTTTAGTTCAGTGGTGGTCTTTGGGATGCATGCACACACTAGACAGGCTGCTGTGATTCTCCTGCAGGCCTTGTACGTACAATAAAATCCAGGTCTCTGCCTGTGCGCCTTGGTTTTGGCGGTGACAAAAGAAATAGTAAGGTCTCACCAGTATTTCTTTGGTCTCAACATTGAGGAACTTTGATCAAGGTAAACGTATGCATTAAACGGTGAGGGGAAAGGTTAGCTCAGCTGGAACCTGATTTAAATCACAATTTGATTTGCATTAAAATAAATTGGCAGCACATTCACAAAAAGTAAGAAAGTAAAAGTACCCCAGGTGTTGCCTGGCATTTGCATTCATGTGTGAAGAAGAAAAAAGAAATGAAATTAAGAGCCACTCAAAAGTAATCGGTTAATCACGTGCTTGATGCAGAATCCACTTTGAACCAATCATGGTGTGACAGGAAATAGCAACATTTATGGCACCGGCTACCCCCACTGTTTACCATTGGTCAAGGCTTTGATTGTCTATGGGGACCTCACTACCTCAAATTATGATGACTTGGTTTTAGCTCTGTAATTTCTGGAAAAGACAACAGTGATTTATTATTTTTAAAATGGGATTCAAACAAGGACAACTTTGTCTTGTTTGCTTGCATGGAAGATACCTTGAGCTAAATAAAAACTATTCCAAAATCCTTGATTGAAAATTCATGTATCAACATGAGTTCTTGGCCATGTTCAAGATCTTAAATTGTACTTTTCTAGCATGATGGCAGTCTAAGTAGCTTTTTGTAAAACTAGAGGTGGAAGTAGGAGGGAAATAAAAAATTTTCTTCAGCAAATAGTTCTTCGGAAGCTCGTAGCCTTTTAAGTATGTTTTTAAATAGTTTGTTGGACTGTCAGGCCTTGAAAACTTGGTTTGAGATTTCCAGAAGTACAAGTGCTTCTGGAAACCCCAAAATACATCAACAAGCCAACTTTATATCAAATACATTATTAGAAAAGTATCCAATTTTGTATCCTTGAACGTGCACCTACATGCTAAACAACTGTACACCTGTTTGACTCAAAATTAAACCCCCATTTACAATTCCTCTGCTGGAGGAGAAGATATGAAGGCACATGTCCGAAAAACTCAAATGCTGATTTTTTTTTTCATTATAAAGACCTACACCAGGTTCATAAAAGTAGAAAACACCCATCGAAATAAACACATGCTCCATCTACTGGATAACATGCCATTTGAAAAACCACAGAAGCAAGAGGACAGAGGCGTCCACTGTCCTACTTTAAGAGAATACTGTTCTCCACTGGTCACCATTGTCTGGCAACATATGATGGCCAACCAAACAAAATGTCTGATCTTAATCTGTGTAAAAATAACAACGAGAAAAGGACAAAAATCCTACTAATTGTAAGAAATGTGCTAAGTGGCAGTTAAAAGAACAAAGTAAAATATTGGTAGAAAGGCAGTGTGTAGCCTCTAACAGTTTGGCAAGAACCCCCCTCCCGAATCTCTCTTCTGCATGCCCCAAATCTACGCTCAAACCCTGCCTGCTTACAAATCCCGAAACCATTCCCCCAGTCTCTCTTTTCCCTGAACCTGCAACACTTAAAAGTGCTCTCAACCCTTTCCACAGAAAGACCCAGACACAAAGATCCCTGCCTCCCTTTGCCCAGCAGCCTAGCCCAGGCCAGACTGGACCCTGAATTTAGGGTTCGTTTCATTCATTTTGTTGTTTTTACTTCTTGAACATGTCCTGTAGAGGTCCGGGCAGAAACTTGAGGACAGTGTCGAGGATGCTCTCCTCATCCTCTTCGTCGTCGTCTCCGCAGCCCCGTGGGATCGCCTTCTTCGGGCGTGTCAGCGATCCCTCACAGGCCTGCTCCATGGCCGCTTTCTCCTCTGCCTCCTTCTCCTCCTTCTTCTTCAGCCCATACTGAACAGAGAGAGGACAAGATGGGATATGCATGGAAAGAAAGTTAGGGAGAATGAGAAGTAAGACGAAAATGATAGGGATAGTTTAGCGGTTAGCTTAGCAGCTGTCAAAACATAACTGTAGCGGTTGTCACAGGTTTGTCTTTTGTGTCCACTGTTCTCCCTCCACTTTGGGGATGAGATCCTGGAACAACATTTCAGCATAGCTGAGTAGGTAAATTCAAGCTGCAGGTGCTCTCAGGGGTTGCTACCAGTGTTGTTGATCGTGATTGCTCAAACTGACAACACAACGGTCCGACAGTATCTGACAGAAATAGGGATGCAACACACAGCCAAACAGTGCTGGGAAAATGTAAATAAGTAAATTATAAAAAATAAAAGAGAACAATGTGTACAGTTGAGCAGCCAAAAACCTACAAAGTGGTTTGACACGTTTGACCTTTTTATCCAAAATGTGGCTATTTAATGTGACTTTACAAAGTGCTGTATACTATATATACATTGCAAGTGTCTTCAAAATGGAAAAGCTATATATAGCTATATTTTTAATGATGACCCTGATGAAGGCCACAAGCTGAAAAGGTCTGATGGTAAAGTTGTTCTTGTTTCTATAGTTTTGACCTCCTTGAAGCCCCAGGTTACACGTTGTCAAGTTTCTGCAGTGGAAAAGAGCCCGAATCAGAAAGTTAAAGCATTAGTCAAACCAGAGGAGAGTTTCTAACCTTGTCCCTGATGGTCTGCCGTACTTTTTCCCTCTCAGCCTCCATGCGGGCATGTTTGGCCTTCCTCTCCTCCTCCTGCTGCCTCAGCGCCTCCTGCCGCTCCTCCTCCTTCTTGGCTGCATCCGGGTCCTTCTCCTCTTCCCCACCCAGCATCTTACCCATGTCTTTGGTTGCCCCTGGACAGAAAAGAGACACAGATATTGGAGTTAAGCTCAGGCTGACCGTGGTTTTTTACTGACTCTTCTACCCTGACTATAATTGCTGGTGGAAATAGTAAATAACTGTACATTTTTGTTGTAGAAAATGTCACGTTGTTGCTTCTAGAACATGAGTAAAAAAAAAGGCTACATGACACGGCATGACAAAAGACCACATGTACACTGACGCCCACATCTGTTATCCTCAACTATGAAAACACTGCGTCAGAAGTTCTGAGGATTATGTGACAATGGGGTTCCCCTGAAGAAAACAACAAGAAGAGCCAACTGGAAAAGCTTCAAAGAACCACGGAGACAGGGGATGACACATTCCTCCTGGTGTCGGCCATCTGTCAGCACTACCTGTCCACTACCTGTCTCTCTAAACCCTCACTTTGAAATAAACCTGAATTATTAGTCCTAGATTTATGTTTGTGGTATGTTTTGTATTTCTGTATCGTAGTTTAACATTATTAATTCAATTCAATTCAATTCAATTTTATTTATATAGCGCCATATCATAACAAAGTTATCTCAGGGCACTCAATCACATGGAGCCGGTCGAGACCAACTTCCACAGCCACCAGGTCGGCTTTAGAAGGAAATCTGTTGAATCCCTTAACACTCACATAACACCTAACACTTGTCACTTAACAGGAAATGGGCACTGTTCTTCTACAGATGAGAGAGGTTAGGCTTCTGTTTCTGGTCAGAGCACATACTGGGCACATCGAAACACCAATGGAAAAGTCATTTTCAGCATGAAGGAGACAGGTGTACGGTTATCTAGTAATTAAAGAATTTGGTCAATAATTCATTAGTTGAACTTTAAGTCATTCGTCAAGCAAACTGCTAGATGCAGCTTTTAAAATGTGAGAATTTGCTGATTTTGTTGTTAAGTGTAAATTGAATCTCTTAGTTTTTTTTGAGCAAGTGTTCAAAAGCCAGAGGAGATGGGGGTTTTTCACTATTTTCTGACATTTTGTAGATTAGTTGATTGATCAAAAAAGAAATGATAGGTTAGTTAATAATCAAACTGTAGAGCATGTTGTTGGCTGTTTTGGGGTTAGATGCCTTGCTCACCTCTTCATTGGTGGCAGAAGCTGTATTCTAGACGTAAAAGCCACTCCCTGTCAATATTGCTACTGTTACCTCTGTCTGATCGATAGTAAATACAGGACCACCTTAGTGTGTATGAATTATGGATCCTGCAGCAGGGAGAACATTTTATTGATCTGCCTTTCAGGCCCTGGTGAGAGGAGAGCATGGCTGGCGGCCTTTCTTGTCATCTAGTGCCTTTCTTAGTCAGTGCCAGAATAAGGGCTAAACATGTTTCACCACTGAGGAGATTATTTGAGGGAGGGTATAAACAATAGAAAGCTTTGTATTTTCTGCACTGTGTTCCAAAGATTGAATGTCTTCTTGGGCAATAAAATGGTTGGTAGTGTATCTTCAAGACAACATTTTTATTCAAAGTCGTTAGTTCCTCAGTGGGTCACGGGCTGACTGCAAACCATATGAGTGAATATAGTCTCAATATTATTTATTATTATTATTTATTTAATATTAAGATTTGTAACTGATAATCAAGATTTGAAAATACTTTACTAACAGATTTTTTACTTCAAATTCTCAGATCTAATAATTTTGTCTTTCAAAAACAAATCATGTAATACACATTTACAAATAATACTGAAACTATATTCACTCCATACAAGCTTGAATCTATATTTGACTATTGGGTAGAATGCTCATGACTTATTAAAGTTATACAGATATAGATACTGACCCTGTTGTTCCTTCGCTATTGATGAAAATCAATAAAAGCATACATTCTATTTAAATTTTATAACTTCTAACATGTCATTATTTGACAGAGATCAATATTTTATTCTCTGTATTTAGTTTAATTTTGGTCTGTTGGTCTAAAACTTTGGTCTCTGGGAGAAATACCACAACAGATTTTTTATGACAGACATTTATGAGTGCCCTGAGATAACTTTGTTATGATATGGCGCTATATAAATAAAATTGAATTGAATTGAATTTATGGTCCACAGAAGTTTAATACTCAATTACTTTGGTGATCCACTGTCTTTGAGCGCCACCGCCAAGGTAAAAATTCTCTTTACCTAATGTTTTAATTCATGAAAGGTTATTATCACAGCATGCCGACTTCAGCAGGTTAACATTTCTTTTCTTTTTTTTATTTAACTAGAGAAGCATCACTGAAATTATAAACATGCAAGCATGAACCACCAATGTGCTAGATTTTAGCATACACAATAGTATGCTAATGTTAGCATGCAATCTGACAATGTAGAGCTGAAAATGTGCACACTACAGAGGATAAACTTTTCCAATAAAAATTATTTTAAGGTCAATTAATGATGAAAATAATCAAGTCTCCACATAAACCAAGTCATGGTTTCGTGTCAGATATTATGTGGAGTATGAAAACAGTACATTTGTAGATAACATTGCTTTTCCATTACTTAGTTAAGTAAAGTAAATTTGATCATTAAACTGTTAATCCACTAATCTGATTCAGCTGGTGTTTTCTCTGGGATTGTCAATTACTGTGGGTTATTTCAGTTTGACGTCAGTGTGGAGGTTTTGGATTGAGAACATTACAGGACTGAAAGTTACTTTTGGAAGCTAGGAAAGTGATTAAACATTAATGGTTCAATCCAACCCTATCAACCCCCAGATATATATTATGGTCATTTAGAGTTATGTGGCAATAAAAACCTGAAATACTGCCTCTTTAAGAAGCCAAAAAGGAACATTTCTGAAGGACCAGAGTAAATTACGCAGAAGAAATGTGGCTTTAAGCACTGTGTTGTTCTCTCTCTTGGGTTTGTGAGCCCAGGGGTGGCCAGTCCTGTCGCTCTGAAGCATACTCAGACAGTGGTCCTAATTGCCCTGCAGCACTGTGTAGTGGCAGCAAACCTGGGAATGATAAATTAGCGCTCAGCTGGTGGGAAGGGGTGGCGGTGAAATGTTCCCCAGGACGCGCTGGGGAGTCGAGTGAAGGTCAGATTGTCCACTGTGCATGCTTCCTTGTGTTAAAACACTCAAACACACACCATATGTACTGGAACTCTGTGCGTGTGTGTGTGTGTGTGTGTGTGTGTTCAATCACCTGAAGAGCAACCCTATACACATACATATACATATAATGTATACCTGAAATAACATTGTCTTTATACCAACAACTAGCCAAACAGTACTTGATGTGTACAAGTCAGTGTTTGCAAACTACTGTACAATCAAGGCTTCAGGACCATAAAGTGATCCTGGTAAACCAGAGGAGAACAACACAGTAAGTTAAATGGGAGAGTCATTATTAATCCATTTTCCAGAGAGGTAGAGGGTTTTCTCTTTGACCCATCAGTGTATTTACCCTTCAAGTGTCCGCTCTCTCCATCCATTCCCCTCCTCTGTCCTTATCTGTCCTCTAAAGTCTACCAAAGTTCTGCACTTTCGATAACAGGTTTCATTGTCACACCTGAGCTGATTTTCTATTTACTGAAAAAGGCCATTAGAAATAGTTGAAAGCACCAGAAAAAAGACTGTAAGTGAACCTTGACTTTGTAATACTACTTCATAGATACAAAAATATTAACTGAAAAGTATAACAGCAAAAGTGCGTTTAATATAATGTTGATCTGAAAGTGAAAACATATCTGAAGCGCTGTGGCTTTGCACCCAGTTCCTGCTGGAGAGTCTTGTGAGCAGGGAGGGTAGTGTGAGGGCAATTTTTAAAAAGGGATAAGGAGTAAGTAAGAGCAGGAGAAAGATTTGAAGAAATAACATAAAAGATATAGATTACCAGTATAGGTTTTAATGAAAATGATGATTGATTACTAAAAGTACTGAAAGGAAATTGCTTCCATGTTTGAGATTGTTGGCCTTCTGTCCACACTGAGAAGAACTTTGTGATGCTTATGTGTATCATTCCAGGCTTAGTGTGTAGGGAAGGACAAACAGAGCAAAAGATGGCGTTTCAGACTTATTGATGAAATGCTCTTGTTTTGCCTTAGATCACTGTAATATTAAGGGACTTATTTATTTGCTTAAACCCAGCTGATGGGGACACACCTAATTCACATACCACTGCAACATTTTCTTAAAATAAGTAACCCTTAATTTCATAGACAGAAAGGAGAAAGCCTGGGCTGAAGAATGACAGCGAACACAAGAGGAAATCAATAAGACAAAGCATGGACCATTGACTCACCCTCCAGCCAGTCAGATGGATGACAGTTCTGCTGGATAATTTGTTAGCGGTGGAGCGGTTTGAAAAATGGAGCTCATTTAAATAAAGGATGGATTCCATCGCCAAATTACGCTCTTATAAGTCACATGAACGCCTGGACTGGTGGGAAAATGTGCCACATCGATCAAATGTTTGTGATGCGGTGTTCTGCTTACATCACTGGATGGTATTTTTTTAGCCCAAATCCCAAATCCACATGTTCTGCTGAAGTGCTCTTGAGTGCCATAAACTAATCTACCTGCTTGGGCTTCTTGTTATTGCAACATCCTCGCCTGCTCGTCAACATCCCGCCTGCACAGGAAATGAAATGGTGAGTTTGTCTTGCCTGGTCAGGACCAGTTCATGCTGATCTTTCAGAGATTATCTTAATTTATTATCTTTTATATGAGCTTCTTTATGAAAAAAGGTGAGATGTTCACATGTTTTATATCCTGGAGAAGGCACAAGAGGCAGTGTGTACATTGGGAACAAAATAATTGCTTTGATTGCACTAGGCATGGGCTGTGTAGAGACACAGTGGTTGCATCTAATCACTTACATACATTTCAAATAAACAGCAACATCTTTCAACTCATTTTAGCTCACACAGGTGTATTTAACAGGCATGTGTCTCCTGGCGGCTGATGGCTCATTTGTCCCCTGGTTATGGCAGAAATGTCTCAGTCCACAAACAATAGAACTAATCTGTAATCATTCAAACCAACTGCAGGGAATTACCTTAAAGATTTTGAGTAGACCTCTGAATGACCTTTCACATGTCTGGTTTGTTTAGTGATTCAGTTGCATGGTGTTGTGCTAACTGACAGTTGTGTTAGCCAGAAACAGTTGACCAATAAAAGCTTGTTGGCAGAATTAAGAATGGGTACAGCATCTTTCTAAATAGCTTGCTAACTACCTCGCTACATTTATGAAAAATAGTGTAAGATGAGATGAACAGGTACAGGTTGTTGTAAGACAACTTAAAGAAATTAAAACTCTTAAATCACCATATTTCTTGCATTGTTGTAACAAATGTTAAGTGAACTGTCCCTAGCAACAACTACCACAGCTTCTGTGACGCTGATGGAAAAGATACATCACTCGCTACTGAATTGTTGGAGCAAAAAGAGACAAAATCCCCACCCTCCCCACAAGAAATGGAGTAACATGAACACAATGTCAGGCTGAAAGAATGCAGTCAAAATGGAAATGAATTCTGATTATGAGGATTGGATGCGAACCTCTGATCAGAGGTATTTGAGAGCAAATTGTTGGGCTGACAAACAGAGAAACACTGCAATTTCTAAACTCAAAGCAAGGAAGCAAATTAATTAGTTAATTTTGTCTATAAAATATATAGTCTATAAAATGGCTTGACTATTGTCAAGGTTCACACCCTGGTACATGGATCCACCATGCTCTCCTGGACTGATTAATCTGAGCACAACATGGAAACTCTGATGAATCCAATTTCTAATTAAAAGAACCAGGAAATACAATATGTGGCCTGCGGCGGAAATCTATACCTCAGTCTGGACCAATGAAATGTTCAGGAGGTGTCCCACACCTAATGACATTAGTGAGGCATGGGTGTGTGAATGTGTGTGTGTGTAGCTATTTACAAAATGTCTTGCTCTCCAACAATCAGCATGTTATCTTTTAACTTACCTTTTAAGAAAAAAAGGTAAAACATGTTTTATTTTATGGGTCCATGACTTACATACTTAATTCCAATTAATAACTGGTGCAACACAAAGTTTTTTTGTCAGTACACAGGAAGTCAGCTGAACATGAGAAATGTCAAATTTGTACAATTCAACATATAAGTTAAATAAAGTTTCTAATAATAAACCAATAATGATTAAGTCTATACTTGACAGGGTCGAGGCCGAGGCAGATGAGCGCCCACCTAGAGCCTGGTTCTGCTCGAGGTTTCTACCTGTTAAAAGGGAGTTTTTCTTGCCACTGTCTTCTAGTGCTGCTCATGGTGGGAACGTTGGGTCTCTGTAAATATAAGAGTTGGTCTCAACCTGCTCCATATGAAAAAGTGCCCTGAGATAACTTTGTATTATATGGCGCTACATATAAATAAAACTGAATTGAATTGAATTGAATTGAATTGAAAACTCTTCTGGAGCTTTCAATCATATTACAAGATCTTCTTCAGAAGATGTAGTTTTCCCAGTTGTCATGGAGTTGATTTAAATTATAAAATTCTCTTTTTTTGCGCTTTTCCTTATTCTTCTGCTTCATCCTGTGATATGATCAACTGGACCTTGTGGTGAGATTATTTGTTCAATTTTTGTTTCCAAGGGCAAGAAACAAAGCTTGAACATCAACATTTCCTAGGATTAAAGGACATTTTTGTTCAAGGAAGTTCCTATTTCCCCTTTAATTAATATTATAAAACCGTAACAAAAAGGAATTACACGAAATAAATACAAAGCCAATTATTTTTGGCTGGTACAGAATCATATTGGTTGGGTCATTTCTATGCATGAGAAACACTGAAAGGTTGTTGTTTGATTGATGTCCTGACATCAGATTTCTTCATCTCAAAATGGTATCGTTTCCCCCAGGACTAAATCCACCACTGAAACCTCACCTGTGTGTGTGTGTGTGTGTGTGTGTGTGTGTGTGTGTGCATTTTGTGTGCACTTTTTATTTTCTGTGTGTTCCATTTTTTGGATTTGTGTGTGTGCGTGTGTGGCTCCTTGTATATAGTCATGGACCAGCTGCGTCCCAATGTAATAAATTTCAGTGTGTTCCAGGAGAAAAGGTCACGGCACAAGACAGCACCTCTACGGGAGGTAAATTACAACACTTCGATCTGGGATGGATGGACAGAGGGTGGAATGGAGGGACGGATGGAGGGATACAACTGCTGTACTGTAGCCAATAAGATGCAAAGGATGGGGGTGGAGGGAGAGAGAGAAAAAAGAAGGTTGTTGCTTTGCTGAAAACGAATGGAAGCTATGGGGCTAAGGGGTGCAAGAACAGAATGATGCTTAGAGTTAAGAGGAGAAGAATGCTAACAACCCAATCTACACTGCTCTCTGCAGTAATGACAAAAGGATGGATGGGAGGAGGGGGAACTGAATGGAGAAAGATGGAGGAGAGGAAATTGCAACAAGCCTGTGGCAGAGACGGATGAGTGAATTAGAAAAGAAAGAGCAGGGAAATTGCCCCATCCCAGAGGAAGGGAAAGAGGAATGGATAAATAGATGAGGACAGAGATGGATGAAGTGATGGAGTGAGCCCAGCCTAATGGCGCTCAGATTGAACGTGATACAAATGTCACGTAGTTTTATTCCTGAAAACTTGACAAGGTTTGTTACCATATGCTGCCCTGACAGGTCCAGACAAATTGTCAGGATTTGGGCCAGGTTCTGGCCATTTTGTTGCGCAAACCCTTGGGTCTGGTTTGTGATGTGATTATTTTCAAATGTCATTTATTAGTGGTGTTCTCTCTATCTCTGATTGCGCCAATCCTCTGTGTCAAGTGTTGCAAGTAGATAAAAAAAAACCTGTGGGAAAAGGCAGATAGAAGTATAGCTCTGGCTGGGTTTCAGGTCTTGGTTTTTGCTACGTTTGCAGTAGCAAGCTAATAACATGCTAAATTCAATTTCAATAAAAGAGACCAGATCCAAGAGACCAAAGGACAGTAGGACCCAATACGAAACAGCAGAGGGAACAGCAACACCCAGACCCAATTTTTCTGGATATAATTTGACCGACTTGGGTCTGTGTTTTCGACATTACAGTACCACAGATCCAGAAATAAGCTATCAAGCAGCAATATTAGCACACCCTCTTGAAAGAGACGACAAAGAAGAAGTGAGGTAAAGGAGAAATTTAAGGGAGAGAGCGATTTAAGTGTGTAAATAGAGCAAGGGAGTAAAGCATTTAAGATTTGATGTATTGAACCGAGAGGAAGAAATGAGAGAGGATGTGAGATGGACGAGTGGGGGGAGGAGTATGAATAAAAGAGCGATGGGGTTGAGAGAACATTGGGAGGGAGGGAGAGAGAGAGGACAGGCTGAGCTATAAAGGAATAAATCTCATTTCATTCTGGCTGGTGGTCATTGAGCTGATGAAACTACATGAGAGGGTTGATTTAAGGAGACATTGACCTCTGGCCCCTGAGGGCCCCTAACTTACAAGAAGTCTCACTGAATGAATCCACGTCACCTCGGGTGTAAATGAATACCAGGGGCAAAGTTATGAACATATTAGTAGTATCCAGTATTGGTAAAGTGTATCACATTATATTATATACTATAATATGCTTTGTCATGTGCAGGATCAAGACTGATATACCCTAACCCTAATAACTCATTTTAGAAATAAATGTTGACATATTTACACAGGGAAAATTGCCAAAGCACTGAAAGGTTAAGGGGCTACAGTCGAGTACTTACCACCTAAAGCTTGTTTCATTACAAAATCCATGATTGCTGCTGATTTGTATAGTCCTTCTCAAAGCCAAAGAGAACTGAGCATGTAGCCACCAAGCCTGGGATCTCTGGGTGTCGTGATCCTTCTCACTTTCCCTGATGACGATGATGCTGAGCGTCTTCGGTGACTCTCTTCTGGACCAAAGAGAGAAGAAAGCAGAAATTATTAAACGAACAACCCCAGGAGAACTGGTTTTAAAAACAATTAACATGAACAGAGACACTAAATACAAACATAGATTTCCAGTGTGCCAAGTATTGGACAGTGCAAGACAGCGGATCACACTGATGTTAAAACAACAGATAATGAGACCTTCCTAACACCCTCTGTTCCTGTGACATTCTGGGAAGCACATAGATCAATACTGAGGCCATTTGCACCAAGTCACTTATCTGTCTGTAACTCAATACCAATGGATCAGTCATCTTTTGTTGTTGACTGGTCATAAATATTTCATGGTAAATGAAACAATGTGGTTGTTTTCTGCCTAAATGCATCACCTCAAATATGAGACACACACACACACACACACACAAATCTGCTTAAATCCACAAATACATAAAAACACAAACAGAAAGGGAAAAATAGCATAAGAGTCCCTTCATACTTTCTCATCCACTGTCTCAGTTTCAGAAGCCTTTTATTGCATTTCCACCTGAGCTGGTAATGCTATCGTTGTCATTCTGTTGCCCAGCTGGACTGAACATAAAACGCTGATTTTGCAATGTATTTACAGTGCAGACTGTACATATATACATACTGTATATACATACTGTATATATGTATATTTAGTGTAATAAACATGAAAAATAAATAAATAAGCTTATTGCTTTTGAATTCCAAGTTGGTTATTCATTGATTAAATACAGTTGGCCATTAGACGTACAGCAGCTGCCTTCACCACTCAGCCATGACTGATCCTGGTTGCTCATAGGCTAATGTTGAATATGATGCTGTGGTGTCCCTGTATTGAGGTCCTGTATACAGTCACTGTTGCCCCTTGTATCTATTTGATAAATTGCTTTACTGCACCATTGTCAACTAAGATGAAATCCTCCACATTTACTGCACCAGGCGAACCAGAACACCATTTCCATTTCTCCTGGCCGAGCACTCATTTCACTACGCCAATATTTGCCTGAGCTGAATGGAGCTGGGATGAGGTGGGACGGCAGATTGAGCTGCACAGCGTATTCTGGGAGGCAGCAGTGGAGAGCAATCCATTTGTAACTATGACCAGAACGCCTCAGTGGGTGAAGCACCTCATGTCCACACACACACACACATACACACACACACACACACACACACACACACACACACACACACACACACGATTTCACTAACAAAAACGGAAATATACACTCATACACAACACAAGAACCACAAATGCTGCACACTAAACCTTGTGTGAAGGGAGTAAACTGTGTTTGCATATAATCGTGTGTTATTATAAAAATGGGTGCATATTTTATTGTAGTTTATGTATAATTGAAAGAATGAGCTGGCCAAAAGAGGAGATAGAAGCCACAGTTATAAAGACAAGGAAGCTCCTTACAATACATGGAGGATTTAAGTCCAGAACCCTGAGACTGTACACTAAGCGAAAAGAAGGAGGCCGAGGACTAGTGAGTGTCAGAACCACTATCCAGGATGCAACAACAAAGATCCATGAGTACATCAGGAAGATGGCCCCAAGTGATGAGATGCTTAGGGAGTACCACAGGCAGCAGAAGCCGGACGAGGAAGGGGAGCAGGTGGAACCATCATGGGAGGACAAACCCCTGCACGGTATGTACCACCGGCTGATAAAAGAAGTGGCTGATATCGAGAAATCCTAACAGTGGCTGGAAAAAGCTGGACTGAAAGACAGCACAGAGGCACTAATCATGGCAGCACAGGAACAGGCTCTGAGCACAAGATCAATAGAGGCTGGGATCTACCACACCAGGCAGAACGCCAGGTGCAGACTATGCAAAGGTGCCCCTGAGACAATCCAGCACATAACAGCGGGATGTAAGATGCCAGCAGAACGACGTTACCAAGTAGCTTGCATAGTGTACAGAAACATCTGTGCCGAGTATGGACTGGAAGTCCCATGGTCAAGATGGGACACACCTCCGAAGGTGGTGGAGAATGACCGAGCTAAGATCCTGTGGGACTTCGAGATACAGACTGACAAACTGGTGATGGCGAATCAACCGGACATAGTAGTGGTGGACAAACAACAGAAGAAGGCAGTAGTAATAGATGTAACAATCCCAAGCGACGGCAACATCAGGAAGAAGGAACACGAAAAGCTCGAGAAATACCAAGGGCTAAAAGAGGAGCTAGAACAGATGTGGAGAGTGAAGGCAACAGTGGTCCCCGTGGTAATCGGAACACTCGGGGCTGTGACCCCCAAACTGGGAGAGTGGCGAGAGGGGAATTTATATATATATATATTTATATATACATACACACACACACACACACACACATATATATATATATTTATATATATAGATGAAGCTGAATGTCAGAGGGGCTCAGACTAGCAGCGTCCATTTCATCTTAAATCATCAAATCAACACAGCATGCTTATGTAATATTCTTTTTCCATCCTATTTATTCTCAGCATTTATGTCTGTCTCCTTTTCTGTTGTTATATTCTCTCCCATCCTCTGTTAGTGGATTTATTTATCTTTGTTTTTAAAGCACTGTAACGGTGCTTTGGAAAAGTGCCGCATGAAAGTGCAGCTCCAATCAAGCATCAAGCAGGTTGTGTCTTGTGCTGTAATTAAAAAAGAAACTGTTTCTTCCTGTTTGTTTCCTAAATTATTCAATTACGATTGTGCCTTTTCTTATGTGCTTTTGTATGACTCATTTAGCTTTGTTTTTTCATTTCAGACACCTGTTCAAAGTGTGAACTGAAATATGTAGCACACAAACTGAAACTTCATTTGCAGAAAATATCTGAGGAAAAATTGTCACAGTGTCGCCCACACTGTTTGACTGACAAGTGATCTTTATAAAGAGCAAAAATAACCACACAAATACAGATAAGTTAAATATATCATAGAGACATTGTGTCATATTCCACAGCAAAGCCGTTCTAAAATGACGGATAGAAAAGATACTGTAAGAGCAGATCAGGGTCTGTATGAGGAAGTGTGGCACAAAGTGACACACAAACTGGATGTTCTTGCTCAGCCAATCTTTTTGATTCCAGAGAGCTCGCTTTAAAACAGAAAAATGGATCCTCTAATTATCAGCAAACACAGTGGGAACTTTCGTCATGCTGGTTGACATTTTTGATTTGAGAAGAAATAATGAAAGCAATCAGAAGCTCACCCTGTCATGATCTGGGTGGTTTTTTTTCCCGTGTTTCCGGGTTTATTTTGGTAGGGTTTTGTTTTTTCATCCTCGTGTTCCTGTCTGTATCTGCCTGTTCATCTACCTCATGTGTTCCACCTGTGCCTAATCACTTACCCAACCTTTATAGTCTCTGTGTTTCCACCCTTTCCTTTGCCAGATAATCTTCGCCATGTGTGTTGTTATCCAGCGTTCCTTGTGTTCTCAGTATTCCTCGTGTTTGACCATTTTCTGCATTCTGACTACTGTTTTTGCCTCACCCTCTGGATACCTTTGCCTTGTGGATTTAACCTGCGTTTGGGTTAATAAAACCTCTGAACCGTCACCCGTGTTGAGTCTGCTCTGTGGGTCCAGCCTCACTGTGTTCCTGATATTTGATGAACAAATCCCAGTCATCTGTGTGTGTGTGAGTGTGTGTGTGTACTGTATGTGTGCAGCCTCCCTTTCTCTTTGTCTAAGTCTGTATCAGCCACATGTCTTCCCCCTGCTGTCTGTCTGCAAAGAAGCTGAGCGCTCCTCTGGAGCAGTGATGTAAATAACACATAACTTTAAATAAACAACACACAACTGTAGCGCTTGCTAGCTTTGTTTGATCCCTTACTGCTATCCCTTTCTCCGTCCTTTTCTCTCCTTCTTTTGACCTCTGTCTGTATTTCTCCCTCTCTTCTTCAGTCTCTCTGCAAACTGCCGAGCCCCACCCCATAGGCAAACACAGATGCCCGCAGCCCCTGGCATTTTGACTAGCTGCTGTATTTTTTACCAGACCGAGCTGTCTGATTACTCTGGTGTAAATGCGAAAGAACTGTTGGTCATGGTGTTCCAGCCAGCCAAATCACCCTCTATCTCTCTCACTCACCGCTGGAGCAATGGCCTGACTGCACTCATCGCTTTCACCTAGCACCGAGCGCAAGCACAAGTTGGGCTGCACCTCCATGCCACAGAAACAATCGATTGCTTTCATAAAATAAAATGGTGGACATGAAAGAAGCTTGATAAATGCTGGGCTATTTGGCCCTAATTGCAACCCTTTAAAATGTCTCGGGGATGATTTGAGCAAGCTTCGACTGAAGTTACTGAGATCAAAGTGAAGAAAGAAAGATTAAAACGCACTGACTGGCTGCGTCTTAACTGCATGTCTCCGACTCGTGACCCCACATGGCCTCCAGCTCAGAGGGAAGGCCGATATTCTGCACCTTACAGCCAAATAAATCAAAGTCTCCACAGAAAGCTGTCTTATCATAAGTTACGCCAGTTCCTGGATCCTGTTGCAGTTAATCATCATTCCTCAACCTCAGCCTCATTATGGCTTACTAGCTCTGAACAAACACAGAAGGATGGTAGTCGAAGTAAAAGTGAGAGTCATAAGCTTGGAGCTTTTGGAAGCTCATAAGCAGCACACACACACATTTACTGATGACAGACATGTAACTGTCAATCATACACAAGCCAAGAGAGCAAATATTAATAAAGACAGATGACAGTCAGACAAAGGGGGTATCACTGGTAGAGTGAAGCAGGGGGTAGCAAGGGGTGAAGAGGTGTGTGTGAGTGTGTGTGTGTGTGTGTGTGTGTGGGGGGGTGATAGAGATAAATGGGGCTAGATCAGAAGAAGCCATTAGGAGGATGGCGGGGAGCAAAGAGGGGAGAGAGAAGAGGAGAGCCGGGTACCGGTGTTGGTCTGCTCGGCATCCCCTGAGCCGACTTGGAGACGATGTTTAATCAAGCCTGTGAACCTACGAGACTGAGGTCACCCCGGCACACTCATTAGACCTGATGGGAGCACTGTACCACGACAGATGAGTGCAATCTTTACTCTGTTCATCCATCTCTCAAAACACACACATATAATCACCTCGCACCCCCCACCTCCCCGCCCCCTCCTCTCATCCCTTGCCCCAAATGCCTCATCTCTACGCCCTATTATTTGTGTGTGTGCATGTGCACTCAGGGACGCAAATATACACATACTTACACATCACCCACACACTCACACACTTTGGTTTGGCCTCTTCTTTGTGGCTTTGGCTGATACACTGTATATAAGAGTTGGGCGAGAGCCAGGGATCTCCAGGAAAGATGAGCCTCACAATTGATAAAGTGGACAAAAGGAAATGACTCTGTAATGGATGGCCGAAGGCCTGTAGGAACAAATAAATACAAGGCTCCGAATGCACCGCCGGATTAATAGCAGTCAGTTGTCTGAAAGCTTCATTTGCCACAGCTCACCCTTAAATACATTCATAAAAACTAAACGCAAGGTTCAATCAATATGGTCTGCCACCTGGAAATGAAGATTATTCCTCAGACCTAACAGGTTGGAGTCGGGGGAGTTGATAAGGGTTAGACAGGGATGTTTGCGGAAGTTAAGCACACGGTCCTGTATGCTTCCCCCACCTACAGTAAGGAGCAGAGATTTATTACCATGCAAATTACAACCCACAGCGCATGCCAAGGAGTTAATTACATGCCAACCTATCAGAGGAGTAACATGACAAAATAGATTTGGCATTGGCAGATTAGAATGGAATCAGGAGGAAGAAGAGTAGGTGAGAGAAAAACAGAGAGAGAGAAAGGTGTTTGTATTCAGTTGTTGTATTGGTGCTGCGTCAATTGAGAATATTCCAGTAATGGTCACAAACATTTAGAGTTTGTCTGGACACACACACACACACACACACACACACACGTACACACACACACGCACACACACACACACACACACACAAACAAACATCAGACAGGTTAGCTTGCAGTATTGTTATTGCGGACAGTATTACAAAGAAAGACAATAAGTATATTGTCTGTTTTATTGCCTCTGTTGCCTCTCCCTCACTTTGCCAGCCCACCAGTTGGAAATATCCAAATTGTTTATATTACAGCACTTCTTTTGCTGAACGCTAGTTATTGAAACTGGCAAGGATGAGAACTGTCAATAAAATGAGACAATATTCACACCCAGTGCACTCAGTACACAATACAGAGAAAACAGGGTTGCATAGACATCCCAGAGCAAACAAGAATTTTGTTGCCATTGTGCAAAAGGAACCTAACCTCTGCAAAAGAAAAGAGGGAATAAAGCATACTTTATATTTCTCTTACGGGAAGAGCAGAGAATGTCCTATAAATCCTGATCGTGACAGCCATGTAAATATTTATGTTCACAAGCCAGACTGAGACTAACAGCAGAGGACATTGTGACTGGGGAACTGGGAATGTAGCCCTACCCCGCTCAGCACGTTAACTCAATATTCATCTTCCTCGCTCGCTCTATTTCTCCCAGTATCATCCCTGCTGCAGACCACACATGTATATTCATTACTGACCTCTGACTGTCTCAACCGTGGACGCCGTGCGCCCTGAAGGCCGGCGTGACGGTACCGCGAAGCCCGTCGCAAGCGCACAACGGCAGCTCCGTGAGAGGCTTTTGTGTGTCGCAAAAATGAGAGGAAATGAATGCAGATGCAAGTGTGAGCTGTCTGGGGCGGCCATTTGTATGTTTTTTTTTTGCTTCACTGTTGTTCTGCCAGCTCTCTTTAGGGCAAGTGACTTGTGCTGCGGGTGGACAGACGAGGGGGTGACAACATGGGAAAAGACATGACTCGATAGGCTGTGGGGGAAACAATTTTTCAGTGGATACTCTGGGTTGGCATCTCTTGGGCTAGAGAGAGGCTGGCAGATGGTGTCAAAGCCTCATTTTTGTTTCAGAGCATACAGATTGGAATCCTTGAGGATAGGATAGAGGATATGTGAGGATTTACAAGCAGTTGTAATGGTGTTGATGTGAGTCCAGAAAGACATTCGGAAGGCTTTTAATGTGCAATACCTGTTCCATATATATGTATATTTTTCTGTATGTGAAGGGATAGGTATTGTTTGAAATTATTTGATAATAATGTCAATACGGTACCTGAGCATTGGTGCCAATACCAATACTTTTTTGACACCTTGCATTAGAGAATATAAAGATGTTTATTTAGCCTTGCTAGCGACATGCTTCTAAGGATGGAAATGTCGGTTCCATCAGATTTGGTCCAGAGTGGAGTATCTCAACAACTATTAGACATTCATAATCCACAGAGGAGGAATCCTACTGACTTTAGTGATCTTGTGACTTTTCCTCACCAGCAGGCAGACATTAAAATGTTTTTGTAAAATGTCTTCACAACAATATGGTACACTTATTCATGTTCCCCTCAGGATGATCCCTATACTTTTTTCAAGCAGCATCATCAGAATAACCTTTTTATTTGTCTGATACTTTAGTTTATAACCAAATACCCAATTTAATCTAATAAAACGTAAACTAAGACTAGCAATCTGAAGAAGCAACGCTTTTGGTTTGTGACAGTTTGACACAGTTTTGGTTGGTACACAAAAAGTTTGATAGCCAGCCTGTATGTGTATTCCTGTGTATTCTTTGTGTGAGCATTAGTTCTTCATTACCAAGGCAGGAATTTTGAAAACAATCTTATATGTATAGTTAGTGATGGCAAGATGTGTTTGTATGAGTGTGTGTATGTGTATGAACATGTGTTTGTGTGTGTGTGGGAGATGAGGGGAATGCTCTGGCCGCTGGGAGACAGGGGGTCTAACGAGGATGTATGGCTGTTTCAGCATCCATCTGCAGACATTTTCCTACCGTCATTCACTCCTTCTGTCTCCCCACAACACGCCTCATCCCACCTCTCCACACACACACACACACGCACACACACTCCAACAACAACCCTCCTTGTGCCATTACGTCCACTATTACAGCATTCTCCCAGAGCTGACAAATCAGAGGCGTGCTTGGAATGCAGAGCTGCAGTGGCCCGAGCCTCGTCTTAGCCCCTGTGAAGGAGGTGAAACCTTTATCAGTCTTCTAAGCTGCCTGGGTCCCATCTCTGCCTTACCTCAGGGTTATTTAGATCCACTTTGGCTTCAGATTTTCAGGCTTGGCAAAGGTCTTATTTTCATCTCCTTTCTTTTTGCAGATGATCAATTAGCTGATTTGTTTTAATTTTAGAAGGGGAAACAAATGTAATGTTTGAGCTCAGTCCTTAGGTATAGTGCATATACGAATAGTAAGTGGTATGGTTTGAAGGCATATACTGTCAAAAACACTATAAGGTCTCTTATTTGAGAGTTTTGTCAACAACATTTTATGGACTATTGCAAAAGAAGTGCACAGACAATCCTGCTCACTTTGGGAATTGGAGTAGAATTATATTTTGCCTCAAAATAGGTCATCCTTATTTTTGGAGTGTCTGGGTTTCCAATCATTTACATCTTTCAATACAGCATTGAGGCTCGGTTCAGTACTGTAGGTATTACATTTTTCAACTGACATATTTCTTTAAAGGAAAAACTAAATCAGTGATTGACAGGCTATTTATGGTCAAATTATTACAATCCCCATACATGCAATCTATTACTTTTGGAGCTTGTGTTTATTAGTGGAATATACAATCTGCATTTAATATCCATTTTGAAGTTTTGTGATGCTAACACTTGTTTGATTAGTCCTAAATTGGAACAGCTGTACAATAACACCCTTTCTATGTGCAGCACGTTTTTTTTACAATGTGTGTTACGTCCCCTTTTGACGTAAAGTATTTGGATGGAAGCAGATCTTTAAATCATCTTCAATCTTCACTTTCTTGCAGATTTAAAAGAAAAAGACAAAAAACTAAACAAGACTTTTTTTTCTCACGTCTGTAAATATAGCTTTGTACCTAGTGCCATTTTTATTTTTAAGATAGGCCGGAACAACATTTGATTATGTTTTATCATTTTACCCACAGAGTTAAATAGGAAAATTAGAGCAGGGTGCAAACTGTTCAAGTCATTATTGTAATTTGTGTTTTTTGCAGTGTGAAAGTTATGTGAAGCTCATTTCCTAATTTAGGTTTTCTTCAGGATAAGCTTCATATCCCCATCCCAGATAGTTCTGCAAATAAGAATTGCAATAATACTTGAATTTCTCAATTTAATTTGAATAAGCATGAAGTCCATAAGTTAAATATGTTTAAATGTAATGAATGAACAGATTGAGACGCACACATACAATGTGGTGGAGTTTTGGGATGTGGTTGAGTGATTATATACTAGACACATTTTATTCTTAATGTATACAGGAGTACATACAGAAACTCAGTGAACAAAACCAAAATGGTTTCACGAAGTACAGTGCACTGATGTATACTACAACCTAGATAATACACAACATTACACATATACAATTAATTATTTTTAACAATCCAAATGGCTCTTGAATGGCAAATAGAGAGGATTATATGAAAGGTCGTTGTTTACCTGTTAATTTGAAAAAGCTGAAAATATCATCAAATTAAATTTCACAGTCTCCGCTTAAACCTCAACTAATCCAAATATTGAGCTGAGGAGCGCATTTTAATTAAAACACTAGGATCACAGTACAGAACTAGTCTGATTCAGGTGAAAGGTAAAAATCACACTAAAAGACGGCAACATCCACATCAGACGGTGTCCTCTAAATCAATAAACAGCAAGACAAGCTGATTTGCATCTACTATGCAAACATGATCGGCCTCTTTTGCTGTTTGGGGAGAGTTCTGCTCCTCTCATTACTCATAATAATGCAAGTTAGCATATTTTATCAGCCAAAACAATGCAATCCGATTAAAAACAAATTATGACAGCATTGTTTGTTTGGAGGAGTAAGACATTAGGCCAACTTATTGAGCTCAATTACTGTATGACTTGTCTGGCTTAATGAATGAATTTGTCAGAGACCAAAACTGTTGGTATTTGAGATGAATAACTCACATGGGATTAATTTGTCATTTGGAGTTTCTTTAACATGCACTGATCTGAATAGTGCATGTTGAAACTCAGCATATTACAGCTATTGCATTTATGAAAAGTTATTATTCCAAATATACAATTAAAAAAAAAGCAACATGCATAGATGTGACATGAAAAAGTAATCTGTGATATGCCTGGACTGTTTTAGTGCAACAATTTGGCCCCACTGCAGTAGTAATAGTGCATTTGTACCCAGCTGCACCTCTTCGCCCCTTAGCTGGGTGATGTCATTGTCACCAATGGGCCCAGGGCGCTAAAGTGTGACGGGTCAGCATGTTGTGTCAAACTCTTCTTGCTTTCACAATTCTACTGTCTTTTCCTCTTTTCTCTTCTCTGGTTTAGACGTCTAATCCACCTTTCTCTGCATGTCAGCTTGTCTCGAATTTCATCTTCTTTTCTCTTCTTTTTTTTCTTTTTTCTCTTCTCTTCTCTTCTCTTCTCTTCAGTAACCTCCTTCTTTGATCCAAATAATGTAGAAAGACAGACATGAGAACAGTAGCACCTTTTCGGACTTTGGGCTAATGTCAGCATGGAGAAGCAACACGTCGTGCCTGATATTACAGTTTTCACCTGGCTTCACACAGCCTTTTATCTCCTCTCTTCCTTCTTCTTCTCCAGACAGTTTAGATTCATTTCTTTCTGATGGCTCCATCTGAACCTGGTTGGGTAAGGGAGGGATGAACAGAAACAATAGCAGAGGTCCTTCCTGAGGTCTTTCGCAGATGCCAAGTTGAATCAAACAATATCAGCATGCTAGTGAAACACCCTAGATGATAATGTAATATTTGTCACGCACAGTTCATGCATTCACACAAGCATATCCCTGCACATGCACACACACACACACACACACACACACACACACACACACACACACACACAAGGATACTCTCAAGCCCCTAAGCTTCTTGCACCCCTGATGGGAGACAGTGCCTTGCTGGTAGTGGTGATAAAGCATTTCCAGGCTGTTCTGCCCAGCCCTAACCTCCTGCCTGTGTCTCTTCCTGCTCCACAAACCCAAGCCCCTGCCGGTTAAAACTATCGATCCCCACAGCCCCACAGCTACACCCAAGACAAAGCCTCTCTCTTCCCTGTTCTCCCTCTCCCTGAGTCAGAGACAAAGCAGATTTTTCTGCCATGTTTATTCCCTCTGGTGTGTCAGTCGTGTGGATCTGAAAGATTTCCGCTCTATTGTCAACATGTGTGTGTGTGTGTGTGTCCTTAATATAGGTCTGACACATTTTTCCAGAGTGTTTATGCTCACGCACATGTGCGAATGAAACGTGTGCATCGGTTTATGATGAAAAGGCCAGGGCCACGTATATGCCCTCAAAGTCAGATTGCAATTAAAAGGCGAGGGAATGACTGTGTTAAAATGGCACTTAAGGAGCTGGGAGCTCAGCTGGCTAGACCCATTTCTGTTAGAGTGGCCACTGACGACTCCCAATTCTCTCAACCAATTATCTGAGCACTCATCTGTGCACAGCGGGGCCACTCCCCTCCCTTGACCAATCAGAAATCAGATTGCCTGAGGTTAGTCACTATGGCAAATTAGTCCAGCATCTCAATACAAAGTCAAATGCAGTTTGGTAAAGAGGCTAAACTTTGTTGTAGCTAGAACTAGAAACCAACTAGAATGAGATATACTAATATAACTATAACTAAAACTGGAACTCAAAATAAATATTACTAAAACTAGGGCCATGTCTAAAATCATTATCTACTCACTACATAGTCCACTACATTGTGTGTTCACCATTTTGTAGAGTTTCCTTATGTATAGTGAGGAATATCAGATGGATGAGATGAGAGAAAGCAGCGCGATAACGTTTTTTCATTTTACAGATAAGCTCACTATATTGTTGTCCACATACAAGAGAGTAGTGAATGAGTATCACAGAGTCTCTCATGCAACATTTTCTCTTTATAATCACCCAAACTAAAAACATAGTTAAGACAGTGGAAATGGAGTGTTTGCATTGTTTAAACAGTTGCTTTATGGGCATTTCTCATTTTATAGATGCATAGTAATCTAGAAAGTAGCTGAATGATTGATTGAGGCCTTATTGATTTATTGGCTAAAGTCTATCCAGACCACAGTCTTATACAGAGGTGATGTTGAATATGTAAATGACAGAAGTCCATAGACACCATAAAGAAAACAAAAACAGGTTGAAGTTCACTGAGAACCCATGGCTAGTTGTCAGATCAATATGAATCTCCAACGTTATCTCCTACTCACTTACAGTTTGTGAGAACGCACCCACTCGTGTGTGCAGTGCATGTGTGTATAGTTTGCTGTCATGCAAATCCTGAAACGTTGAGGGGTTATTTCCACATTATATCTAGGGCATCCATTTTATTGGAGGCCTGGAATTAAAACTTCATCCACTGGAGAAGAGGGTTCTGTGAGTGGCAATAATTGAGGGAATATTGCCTGTCTCGAAGAGCGAGACACGCTTTTACGTGAGGGCCCGGAAAGTCATTTCATTTTTCTGCCCATTACTTTTTCCTTCTTCGTCTTCTTTTTCTTCCCTCCTTTTTTTTTTGAATCAAAGTGATGTTGAGCCGGTGCTTTGAGACTGGGGGATAGAGATAGAACATGTGTGGCGGTGGGGCAGAGGGAGGAATAGTGGGAGGGATAGCACGGAGAGATGAGTAGGACTGATGTGACCAAGGGAATTACCTGAAAGAAAGATGGTGAAAAGAGAGCGCAGGGGGGCATTGATGGGAGTGAGCGGGTGGCAGCATAAGAAGAAGATGGGGAAAGAGTGATATATATTTCAGAGTTGTGTGTGTGCGTGCATACGTGTGGCTGTGTGTGACACTCTCCCCATCTCATCCCACCCAACATGCCCCACCCTGCTCTCTCCACTCCTGTCCCATCCACTTTCACCCCTTCCTCCCCTCCCCTCCGTAACCTCCCCCCACTGTTTACGCTGACAGTAATTTGACAGGCCCGGGGTTGACAGACTTGAAGCCGGCAGGGTAAGCGATTGTCAGGCCTGGCGTTGTTGGGCAGCTGCTGACTGGCTGAAGAGCTGGCAGTGAGATCGGGAAGCTGCGACTGGCCAGGGGATTGATGGGGAGGCGAGGGAGAGCTGTCGCTACAGTGATGCGATGGAGTGGGATAGACGGCCCTTGAGAGGCCCAGAGGGGGGTTTGGGGGGGTGTTTGCAGTGCAACCTCAGCTCAGCCCAAGACGTGCCACCTCTTTGATTACTACTCTGCAATCTCACACAGACAGGACCGAGACAACTCTCATAGCTCGGCCTTCACGCAAATACTTTTCCCATCAGTCATTAAACTGCACAGGCATACGGACAGTTACGGATACTGCCTTATTTTTATTTTTTTGTCGTGCAGTTTTGACCACATATTTGAGCCAGGCTGGTGTGAGCAGATACTATCTAGCCAGGCGTAACAATGGACAACCTCACCATGAAAATACAGAATGAAAACAGTGTATTGTCTCCACAGCGATGTGGGCTTGTATCAGCTAAGCCCCGTTAGTCACCCCAGTTAAGACTATCTGGAGAACAAATAAATCAATTAAAATGACGAGAAAAAAATGTGTACAGGTGAAGGAAGAGATAAGTAAAGTCAGTTCTTTGATGGAGTTGAAAGGCAAAACTAGGAGCGTGAGCAGTGTGCCAGCTGGACGCAGAGCTAGGGAGTCCCCGGAAGGGTTTGCACGTCCTTATGTAACCCGTTGAGAGGTAGCCAGGTGGGCATACACACACACACACACACACATGCGAACACGCAAACACACGGGACACAGTAGATAATCTGTGGGGTCCAAGCGTTACTCACACACATTCATGCAGGCTCACACCAGTACAATACACAATGCAGCAGACGCCAACCTGGCTTGACTTCACAAGTGGACAAACAATCTAAACACACACCCATACACACATACCGTATACACATACATACACTGACACATGCCAGCACTCTTGGCAACCCCAGCAACCCAAAGGAAATCAGCATTACTTAGGATTAAAACAAAGGGGCCTACAGCTTTGACATGGTGTGGATGTTTTGTCATCCATTCTAATCTCTTTTTCTTTCTCTGCCAGTCTGCAATCTTCGTGGCTTCCTTCTCTTCCCTTCACTAGCACAGTGCTGTTGTTGGATGGGCTAAACTTCTTTTCCTGTTGACATCAATGTATTTGTAAAATTGTGCCATGAGATTTAATCAGGATTCAAAAGTCTACGGGTCATGAAACTCACTCAAAACATAACCGTGTAAGCTTTCACCTCAAATAAGAAAAAGAAAAAAAACACCAAACATACAGTTACGTGGTTTTTATACGCCGTCAGCAATAACCCAGTACTGCTGTACCTGTGGACACATCAGAGGGGTTTATGGGATCTTTATTCCTGATTGCACCCTTGTGAGCTGACAACGGCATAAATCTCAGCGGCGCTTTAAGCAGCAGCATATGCAGCTATGAAATGCTCAGGGAGGTTGTTACAGTGAAAAAGAGGGAAAGGAAAAATCTTCCTTGCATCAGTTTGTCCTAGTGCTTCACTAGAGAATATCTTCCAGCTTCGACACTCCAGAAAATGTCTATATGAAATGTTGTTGGATTGCATTTGATCATTACATCTCATTGTTGTTGAAATGAGTGAACCAATTTGATTGCAGTGGTGCTTTTAACTTTAAACTTCAAATGCAATCACAGATTATTTCTGTTAAAAAATGACAAGATGATCATCATCAAACTGATTATTACATTGGAATTAAACTTTCTTTCTGCCTTGGCGGAATGATTTTCTTGAAGAAAGTTAAAAAAGGTTCTATAAAGTTACTTAATTTATAAACATAACTTAATAATTTTATTATTTGAGGTTTCTTTCATCTCTTCTGTAGACCAGACATTCAAAAGTGGGCCGGTTTAGGTTGCGAGTTAATTATAATAGAATTGCTTTGCATACATACATTTAGATACCTATATACTCATCGTTCATATCATTTTTTATTAATGTCAAGTCTTTCTGTCATAGATTATTTAGAATATAGTCAATATTCAATAAATAAATATAACCACTATATAAAGATTTGATTTGCTGTGGGGATTTTGCTGTGATGAATCACTTGTTAGGAGAGACTATTGTTGCAGTGCACAGACTGACGCTAGTCAACACTGTTATCACTTGGCTTGTCCCAACCTGCACCTGCTGCTCCCCTACTAAACAGAGCTGAAACCTATTCCCACCCCTGTCTCTTGATCAACACTAAAACATCGGGTAAGGCTAACTAATTTTGGCCGAGGTGCCAGGGCCCCATGTTAACATCCTCCCCAGTGCTCAATTGAGCAGAATGTCAGGATGTCAGGAAGCACGGATGGAAAAGGTAGGCGGAAATTAGTCACACAAAATGTGGAGAGAGACTACGGATGTGGAAGTTTTTGTAAAGAAAAAAGTGTTTATGAGCTTGGATTTAAGCCTCCCACCCAGGTTGCTGTTCACTAGCAAGGAACACACCCTCCATGTGATACGTTTAAAGGATTTATTGAACATGGTACATTTAGAATGTTTGAATATGCTGATGGTTTGGGGAAGCTTCGTGGGGACGTCCGCC
>JAVQJD010071743.1:0-43005 GCA_036023655.1 Nannoperca australis | reverse complement strand
CATTAGCCTCAGTCCCTGTTCCACAAGCAACCACCCCCACATACACACACACACACACACACACACACACACTGACACACACCTCCCCACCTTCCTCTGCTACCCCCCCTCCCTGTCCTCACAGAGATCAATACCAATTTATAGGCAAATGCACAAAGGCTGAGTCGCGCTTTTAATGAATTGACCCATTGCTAACGTCAGGCATCTAATGAAGGCTCCGAGAGAAGCGTAAAGAAAAGCTATGGGAGCAGCAGGAAAGCACATAAGGGGTTTTGGGTGTGCGTTTGTGTGCGATTGCGTGCGTTCCTTTGTGCTGCTATGTGTGTGTGTGTGTGTGTGTGTGTGTGTGTGTGTGTCACAATATTCCAACTGGTCTTCCCCTTCAGATATTTGGTACCACTAATATGAAACCAATTTGAATATAGATGATAAATTGAGATTAAGAGCTAGCATCCCAGCATGCACTGCTCCTGGAAGCATGGCACTGTCTTTCTTTTGTCTTTGGCTGTCAACCTTTCACCTTGAATGACAATTACAGCTAATCAAATGTCCATGAAAGTGCACACTGAGGCGGAGCTGTTGACACAGCACAATATTCTCACTATTCTCCATTCTTACATGCAGAAGATACATTTTTCTACAAGAGTGTGCCTCTACAGTGAAGTGGAAAATGGATGTTTTGTATAAGCAGCTATGTGAATATATTTTCCCACTTGTGTTTGTGCATATCCACTTAAGTCCACTGCACAGGTACTGTATATTGCTTTTCCATGCTACACAATTTGACTCTTGTGTCTTGTCCTGCACTTTGAACACACAAATTGCAACTGCTTCCGCAAAGAAAATGTGAACATGTCATCCTCTGTAGCGCCCCAATAGCCCCTTTGTGTGTTCCTACCACTGTGTAACCAGTGCCATGGGGGCTGTGCACATCAGCCCTGCCTGCCCAGTAATTAAACTAAAAGTCTCTTCCATAAATCACACTCGTCCTCTCCTCTCTCGCATTCCTTCCCTCTTTTCTCTCCCAGCGATGGAAGGAAGGTTTTGTAAATCACCAGCCGGGGCTGGTAAACGAGGGTCCTTGCGAACACACAGATGCACTCCAGCCCAGCACTAGACATAGACACATTACGAGGAATTAAGTTGCCAATGCCCTCTGGCCTCTACGCCACCACTGTCCCAATATTCCAGCCAAGAATTACAATTCTCCAGGGAGAAATAGCCCACTGCTGTAGATTGGAAGATAAGGGCAGTGTGTAATATTCACCTGCATTGCACTGTGATACACAGCGTGGCAGGAAATGGATGGAATTTGCCAACATCGGGCGTGACTTCTGTAATCCTTACAATAGGGTGCAGTATCGAAAGGCATTTGTCATCCCAATAAATCAGTCAGAAACAGATACAAATATAAATCCTCCTCTTCCTCTGATAACCGTTGTATCTTTATCTCAACATTCATAGCTGCTGCGTAGCCAACACCATAAAAAGCCAAGTTTCACACCCAGTGGGAGATCGCTTGCTAGACAGAACAGCAGATAGATTCCCATCAAACAGCTGCGTGTCTGCTATAACCGCTACACCCAGTCTTCTATAGGGCCGGGCTGGGACACCCGACACCTCGCCACCTCAAGCAATTTACCCTGAAGCTGTCAGGGCTCCGTATGCTTGACAGACAGCTGACCGCTGATCTCCCTGGTATCTGCTAACTGGGTAAAACTAGCCTGGGCAGCAGGAGAGAGGGAAAGAGACAGAAGGATGGCAGCACATGCACGACACTTTTAGAACCTTGCTCCTACTTTAAACCTCTCTCTCGCTCTCTCAGGAGAGTGACACATGTGTGTGTCCCGTCTATAGATAGAGCTGAGGTCCCGGTAGGACAGACGCACCGACACTGAGCTTAACACTGGGGCACATTAGAACATACTTATGAGGTGTTCCTACAGATAAACCTCACCTGTCCTGAAGGCAAATATAGTACACTGACTGAGCACCGTACGTTTCTACACCATGTTCTGCTGCTGACATATGGAAAGAGATTTACATGTCGTGGCACAAATTCTGTCACAAATGCAACATAGCAAAAAACATAGATTGACTAAAAATAAAATAAATAAACTGATTCTGTGGCGCTGAAGCGGAGCATCTGAATGGTCACGTGGATGTCAAATGATGTGTTCATACATTGATAAATTCAAATAAATGTAGCTTATACACCAAAAGATTGGCAACAACCTAAGTGTGTTAACTCTATTTGACAGCTTACTGCACTTACACTCAAGCACTGTGTAAATTCACATGTCATATATAACCTTTATTTAATTATGTCGTCTCATTCTCAATCATAAAAAGAGATATAGTGAAGTTTTCCATAAGCTATATTCATTCTAAAGTGGACATCAGTATGGCTGAACTAGCTGATTAGAAAACACTCCAGAGATAACCCCTTGACCTTTTAACCCCATGCAAATGTGTGTGGAGATGGTTTGCCGTCATGTGAATCACAAGCTCTGCTGCAGTTCGAACAAGGAGTGGAGAGATAAGTGAATAAAAAGCCTCTTTCCAGCCGCCTAACTCAAAATCTGTCTGTTTATCCACAAAAAAACGTGTGTATCGTGTGTGAAGGTGGAGTGGGACAAAGCACACGGACACACACTGACACACACAGAAACACACACACACACACACACGTGTGCTTTAAGTAAGCACACTCAGAAGAATATATTTTAAATATATCTGAACACACACAGAGACACTTTAACACCTACCGTAGTAAAGGTGGTCCAGATAGGGATGGTGGCCCATGCAGAGTGAAGCGGTCGCTGCAGGCGGAGTCTCTCCTCCCTGGGAGCTGAATCAGCGATGGAGAGTTTAAGGTTGCGGAGAGGAGAGGAGGAGGAGGAGGAGGAGGAGGAGGAGGAGGAGGAGGAGTGAAAAGAGAGGAGAGGAGGGAAAAGAAGAATGTCACAGGACTTGCTTTGCCTCTCTCTCTTGCTGGATGGGATAAAAAAAAAAAAAGGAGGAGGGGAAAAACAGGCAGACCAAGAAAGAAAAAGAAAACATAGGACCCCGTGCAGTCAGAAAAGAGAGCAAAAATAGTGGCCAATAAAAAAAAGCAGGTTTGTGTAAGAGGACTCGATTTGAAGTGATGACAGCTGCCCGTCTCTCCGCTCCACACCAGGCCATGTAAAGTTAGAAGGAAGACAGCTGATCAGCCAGAGAAGGAGATGGAGCGAGATAGTGAGTGCTGACAGAGCTGAAGGACAAATCGGGAAGAGGGACGGAGGGAGGGAGGGAGGGAGGGGTTGAAAGAATGAAAGAGTGAGTAAAGAGAAGCAGTGGGTGAGGAGAACAGGCAAGATAATGTAGATTCAATAATAAAAGTAAAATAGAGGGAATGAAGGAAGGATGGGAAGGAAGAGAAGGAAAGGCAAGACAAAGGAGGTTGGGGATATAGATGAGATGAATGGGTGAATGAAAGGAAGGAAAAGAACAAATAGAAGGAAGAGATGGGTAATGGACGGGAAGCAAGGAAAGAAAGAGGGAAGGAAAGGAAAAAGCACGGTGGGAGGTAAAAAGTTTGGATGTATAAAAGGTGAGGAAAATATAAAAGAAATAAAAAATAAACGGAAATAAAAGTAGGTAAGAAGGAGCGGGAGGATGGGGAGCTTTCAGGGGGAACATCTATTATCTCTTACTCTTTCCTGTCTTTCGTGTCCTTTTGCTTCCATATTCCACTCAGTCACTTCCCCGATATGTCGTCCAGCAGTCGGTGAAAACATTTCCTCCAAAATAAAGAGTTAAAAGAAAGACTACAAAAAAATAAGAAATCAAGTTGTTAGCGAGAAGAAAGAAAAAAAAGTTCTGGTATAAAAGGTCAACTGATACCGCTCACAGCCAGTGTTTGTGCATTGGTTTTTCTTTTGGGTTTTTTTTCCAACACAAATTGACGAAAGCACTGAGAACACACTGTGAGGGGGGGAGCAAGTGAGAGGTTCAGCGTGATCAGAGGAAGCCCCCATCGTCCCAGGGTTTTTATACCAAGGTAACAAGCAGAGACGCACAGCCCTCCACCCGCCCGCCCTCACAGCCATGCTCCACGGCCTTATTTAGTGAAGCGTGGCAAAAAATAGCCTCCCAAGTGCTGCTGGGGGGTGTTTGGGTAAAAGTGGGTGGGTGGGAGAGTAGGAAGGACAGAGCAGGGAAGACTGGGAGGTGAGGCAGGCGGGTGTCAGGGAAGGGTGGGGCTGGTGTTGGTGATGTGTCTATTTTTTTCAGTGGTCACTGCTTGGTGTGTTACGTTACTTACGTTATGTCCTATATCCGCCTCAGCTCAGGATACTTAACCTACTGTACTTACAGTCTGTGTGCACCGTGCTGGGCGCAGCTCTGTAACAACAGTCCTAGATTTATCTTTCTGATGCACATTTTGACAGATTTACACGCCCTTGTGCCCAAAATGTGCCTGCATATTTTTGGGACGCAGATTTTGGACCATAACATAAATCTTCTCAGCAAATAAGAATTTTTAACCAAGCCAAAGTGGGCCTTCAGGGACTTGCTGCACTTAGCAAAGTGCATACAATGGCTCTATGGATGGCAATGTCATTCTGTTGGACGGGTTCTCAACAACCATCGTGTTGATTACCATGGCATTGTGAACAGACATTCATGGTCCCCAGAGAATGAAACCCAATGACTTTAATGATCACCTGACCTTTTCTCAAGTGCCACCTTGAGGTTGACATTTGTGCCTCTCAACATAGATCTATTAGATGGATTGTCAAGATATTTGGTCCAGACGTCCACGCTGTCCTCGGGAGGAATTGTGAAAAGTATTTAGTTATCCAATATTTCAGTTCAGGACTAACTATCAGCAAAACATATGACATTCCCATCAGCCTCGGTAGCTTGTACTTTTCGTTGAGTGCTAATTAGTTAGCTGATAAACATGATAAACAGCATGTTAGCATTGTCATTCTGAGTCAATGTTTGCATGCTAGCTCGAATAATTTAGTTTAAAGTACCGCTGTACAGCCTCACTGAGTCTTATTAATTTAAAACATAAGCGATATTCATACGTCCTTGTTAGCAAACATGCTGGTAGCTGATATTAGCTAAACTGCTAAGTATCAGGGAGCTAAAAAGCTAAGTATCAGGGAGAAAAGAAATAGAGGATTTACCAGGACAGTTATATTGACTTTGACTTTATAAGCTATTTTTTATAAGCGATGGACAAAATCAGAACTGAGTGTGCTTTCATCACACAGTTCACCTGCTACATTAACAGCTTCAGGAGGAGGAGGAGATAAACCCACGGCTCTCGCTGTGTTCCCGTCAGAGAAAACTTTCACATGGCTATCACGAAAAATCACACCTTTCATCCCATCACTGGCCTTGTGCTCTCCTAGTGCTAGGGTGCTTGGAAGCCTGTTAAAGGCGTCATGTGGTGGTGTTTTATGTGTTAGACCATTTCTTGACCGGATGCAGCAAAGACTCCGTGAAGTCACTGCACCTGGCCTAGAAATAGTCCAACACATGATCCCCAGTTAAACCATCTTCTGGCTCCACCTTCACATCTAACGGACATGCCATTGGTATCGATCTTGTCATATAACTCATATAACTAACAAGTGGCTACAAATATACACCACATTTTCTCTGATTGCATTTGCATTGCTGGTATTCACAGACAATTATCACAATTATCACATCCGAATTGATCGTTGTCTTAAGTTATTAAATTCCCTTTTTGGGTTCAGTGTAGCGTTACTAATAGTTCTTGTTGTATTGTTGTATTTTGTGATGTTTTGTCTTAGATTAAAATGCATGTGACTACTAGTACCTGTCTAAATCCAATTTCTCCAAAGTCATGCCCTTCAAAGTCGACAAGTTTTTTTAAATTGGCACTAAAGTTAAAGCCTCCTTAAGCCTAAGCACCCCCCACGTTCCTCCCCTGTCACTGCCCCCTGTCGAGTCTCCCTGCTGTATTTTTAGCCCTGCCAAATAAAGAGGTGCAACCCTTCCACCGCCAAATACCCGCCCCAATCTTTCACACAAACCCCCACCCCGACTCTCCACCAGTTGTATTCCCTGCCCCAGTCCTCAGCTCCCGGGACTGCATCAACTTTGGCGACATCCTGGTGGTGCTATGTATGTGTGGACTGCATGATGGAGAGGGAGAGAGAGAGAGACAGAGAAGGGACCCTCATACAGACAGCAGGGCGAGAGGTGGTCAGTTTGTGCGTGTCTCTGAGCTGATGAAGAGTCTCAGGTGAGGCGCATGTATCTGTGGAAGAAACGGCAGAGAGACATAGCGAGATGGAGAGAGAGAGAGGACCCGGGAATTGAGAGGACAGGAGGAAGGGAGGAGAGATGGGGAAAGAAAGGATATTGATTTCCACCTTAAAGAGGCAATCTCCGCTTCTCAGGAGCTCCAGGGACTGAGCGTGTGTCTGCACTTGTGTGTGTGTGTGAGATCTGTCCTGGGATCACAGCAGAGACTGGAGACTGCAGACATCAAGCGCACACACACACACACACACACACACACACACACACACACACACACACTTATAGAATGTTAATGAAGTTCAAAAAAGTAAAGAGAGCAGAGCACAAGACAAAATCACACCTTTAAACTATTCACTTTTCTGCTCCGGCTCCTTCACAGACGTCCCACTACTCCAATTAGTCCTATTACCTTTAATCTTTTCCTTTTTTACACTTCCTTATATCCTTTTATTCTTACTTTTTCTTTTTCTTCTCAGCTGCTTTTTGCTTCTTTGCTTACACCGAAGAGTTACATTTCTTTGGCTGGTGACGTTTCAGCAACAAATGCTCCGGTTCAAACAAGAACCACATCAGAGGCACATTTTAGTGTAGATGGGGGAAAAAAATAGAGTCAATAGTAGTTTCATAATCCACAAATAAAATGTATGAAAGGGTGTGACAATTTGTGAATCAATGTACAAACACATACAAAACAACCTGAACATAAAACTATTTTACAAATAAATACAACCCAACATGAATAAATGTCAGTATTCAACAGTATTTTTGACTTCAAGTACATTAATAGTATTTGCTCTTGAAATGCTTCCTGTGCATATACGGGTCTAAAAATGTAGCTTCAGATCGAATGTTTATGCGCAGATCACCTGAAACATGTAGATTGGGTTACATTTGTGTGTGGAGTTTTGTGACTTGTTTCATTCGCGTTGCATTTAGGTGCTGCTGGAAAACTCAGCACCTAAATGACCTTGCAGCGCATTCCTGCAAACATTTTTTTTTTGTTCTCCAAAGCAGTAGTCCATCAGCTGCTGATCAGATAATATAAAACACCACATCAGTATGTTAGGGATTTAATAGTTTCATGTGGCTTTAACTTTATTCACTGACTGCTTTAGCTTATGTTCTCGACATATATAGGCCAATCTCATGCCAGTTCATGCTCTGTATTAACAATTTCACTCCCCTCCTCTGCAGCGGTTGGCAAACCAGCTTAGAGGTGCATTACCGCCAACAACTGTAACTCTCATGTCACATGAGAACGTTGTAAACAGCCCTGCTGCCCAAATCAGGATACCTTCACGAGATCACGCTAGAATCTAGCCCTGATTTGCAAAATAGACTGCTTGAATATATAGTCCAGACACTAAGGGAGCTGTGGCAGCTGATTTGTGCAATAATGTGTAAGTAAATACAGTAATATTTCACAAATATTGACGTGCGTATGCTATTATAGATGCTATTACAATGTCATTATTATTAATGAACATGATGTTTGAAATATATGCACATGTATTGTATTTATAGATCATAAAACATGCATTTATAACTACTTCTGACACTAATGTCTCTCCATGAAGAGACACAAAGAGCGATACATTCATGCACAAATGTATAAAACGCATAACAAGATATCTTATTTTGTAGGGACTTTTGCAGTAATCTGAGTGAAGTGCTTCTCTATTGTGAAGTATTTGTCTTTTTGATTGGGTCAGTGTGAAAGGCGGTGTTGAGTCAGATTACATCTTTAATTTCTGAATACACAAACGCACTGAGTGAAGTGTTTGCCTACTGTGTGTGTGTGTGCTTTTAATTTATTCTTGAATGTGTGCGTGCGTGTGTGTAAGCATGCCTGCCTCTTTGCAGTCATACCTGCAGGGCTGCATGTGTTTATGTGCTGATCTGTGCGTTTGTGAGTCCCACAGTGTTGTCCACGGGCACTTTAGAGTCTGTACACTCTGATCCGGCTTGGCGAGCAGACAGAATAATAAGGTTGTGTTGTAGGACAAAAAAACAATAAGCTCCTTCAAACTCAGTCTCTCTGTGACGGGGCAGTCTCATTGGAGACAAACTGCAACCACCAAGACCAAACACCAAAATTTTTCCTTGTTTTTTTCCGTCCTGCCCCCCCCTCCCTATGATGCAGTTAAAGTTCCCGGGGGACCATTACTTTAGCTGGCGTGTGAAATGGCCTAGGAGATGAATGCCTTTTCTACATTACCTGGTGGCAGGGGAGAAGCAATGGATACAGTGTACAGATCCCGCAGACACTTTTTAATCTGGAAGAGAGAGCTCTCTGATCCAAGCCAGCGGCAAGATTGAAAAACAGTAAATGTGAAAAGAGAGGGAATGGGCCAGAAGGGAAAGATGAGGAAGCAGCACAAAAGAAGGAGGGGTGACAAAAAGAGTAAGATGTGTGATTGTATTTCTAATTAGTACCACTGGAGAGGAAAGTTAAATATATGACTTTGGGTAATGCTGTACCACAGGAGAGGTTTTCAATCTAATGAAAAGACTTTGACTATTGATTTGGCTCCAGCACCTGAGCACCTCATGAACAAGGGGACCAAACTGTGGGTGAGGGGCAACTGCCCATAACAAGCTCACAGTCCATGTCCACGCCGAGGAGCCGGAGCCAGAGGAAGCAGATGCTCTCAGAGGTCAATGAACAACTCAATTGGTTAAGTAGCAAAACACATACTGTCCCTTGTAGCCGCTGTGGAGCAGCAAGTGACCTTGTGTATTTTAAGGGTTGAGCTAAATTAAAATCTTTAGTTTACTAAAGGAAAAATATGCCTGTTCAAAAGTGATGTCACTTTTCAAGAGTGTTTAATTAATATTCAGTATCAGGAGATGCGGCATCTTGCTCCGTTGTAACTGTAGCTGACAGGAGAAGCTTTAGACACTTTCCACTTTTTGTTGAAATGGTCAAATTTGCTCAAACAACACAATGTGGAAATGATCTCCTCTTGCTAGGGAGTGAATATAGTCTCACTATGATTTGTAAATGTGTATTACATCATTATAACAGAAAAACAAGATTCATAACAGAAAATATTTTACTTCCACATTTTTAATTTAAAGCTTTCTTGTGTTACATACGGACCAGGTTGCTTTCGCTTTTGAAATTTCGAAACAGACTCTATACAGTAACCTATAAATGTGAATATATGGTTTAAATAAGCTTCTGCTGTAGTGTCGGTTGTTATTCTGCTGCAACAAATCGTTCACTCCAGAGCTTTCTGTCTGAATGTGCCTTGAATGGCCCGATCTCTATTTATTGGTACGTTTTCCAACCATTCAAACTGCTGCAGCTAATTAACTAACCTGCTATTTAATAGAATCAGATCTGAAAAACTAAATTCCCTCTATTCCCTGTGCTTCCATAGATGTGCACTGTGTAGTACCACCACTTATGTGATCCAGAGGTTTATGTTTGATATATTGTATGGAATGCCCCCCATCTGTTCCCATATCAGTTTTATGTTTATGGGTCTCTTTGATGAACCTGCTATAAAAGTTCAGTGAATCTGCCATTAGGGTGAGGGCTTGGTGAGCCGTGAATGGACAGTACAGACTGTCGCCGCTGTCAAGTTAAATGCTAATAAGACTAAAGTGCTATTCACAGGGGACTGGTACTGCAAGTGGACCTTACAGCAGCCTGGAGTCTCCACACGGCGGAAAACGTACCCCAATCAAACGTGCAGAAATAAAAAAAGACTGAACCAAGGATTGTTAGACCAGATCCAAAAAACCTCACACATGGAGCCTGGTTCTGCTCGAAGTCTTTTCTTGCCACTGTCGCCTAGTGATGCTCATGACGTGTTGGGTCTCTGTAAATCTCTCTCTCTCTCGACCTCCTCTACACGGAAACGTGCCTGAGGGGGGGGCAATACTTGGACACAGTGTCATTAAGATGTTAGAATTAAAACACTGTACATGACTCACTCTCCCTCCACCTCACCCCTCCAACACTTCAATTTCCTCCAGGTGACTTCACTTTAGAGCGTGCTAAGAGTGCATCAAATGCACCGCGAGTAACTGAAATAAACCATTCGGAATCATTCATAAGACCGTTTCTGTGCTCTTGTGCTGTTCCCCCGCTGTATGATTTAGTGGCGGCAGGATCTGGCCAATCTCCGTGGCACATGCTGAGTTATGGGCCGCAGACAGCCCCAGTGTAGTGTGTCGGCTGCAAATCGATGAACACATCTAAATATAAACTTGTCTCATGTAACGCTGACAAAATCATCCCCATTTTATTTTTCAGTAAAAATCCAGCCATCAGATGCTAATGTGTGTGTGTGTGAGAGAGAGAGATAGAAAGAGAGAGAGAGTCGAGGAGACGAGTTCATGATGTTACTGCACTGCTGGGCTTTGACTGAGCCATCACTCAAAAAGGTAGATAAAGGGAATCTCCCTCCCTACACACACACACACACACACACACACACACTAGAAACATGGGTTGCCAGTTGAGGGTTTGTAAGGTGAGAGTAAATTCTGATAGAAGACGGAGGGAGGAAGGAGGGAGGTCCATGGCTTTGGGCCAGACTGCTCTTGTGTGTCTACATGGACTTGTTCCTTCGGCTGAGAATAGCAACGACTTGCCCTTTGTTTCACACAGATATATAACGGCAAGGTCATGTGACAGCTTCACACACTCTCGCACTCTTCCTTCTTTGTTTCAGCCTGACCCATCCTCACTCGGGTTCAGTTGTGGCCTTGCATTACAGCAAGACAACAACCCATAAGGCAACTTTCAGATATCCTTATTGTCAGGAAGCAGGCCTCGGCTGCGCTAATGCAACACCGGTCGGCGGGCCGGAGGAGGGCCAGAGGAGGGAGGCAGGGGGGCCCTCAGAGGGGACCTGGGGAAACAGGCCGGTGACACATTGATGGATCTCAGTCCTGCTTCGCATAATCATTCTCCTGGCCACTCGAGGACAGAGAGAGAGACAGAGGAGAGGAGGCTGAGACAGAGGAAAGAGAGAAAGGGGGGATCAGGGAATGAACTGTAAAAAAGGGAGAACCAGAATGCCAAGCGGTGCATTATTCTGAGGGAGGGAGAAGAGCAGAGAGAGCTGAGCGGTGCAAAGAACTCTGATGGAGAAACTGGGAGAGAGGGTGAGTGGGAGGGGGGGTAGCTGGTGAAGAAGGCGAGAGAGGATGGAGTCAGAGGGTGGAGGGGGGGTCGTTGTAAAGGAGGGCCGAGGGAGCTGAGCCTGTCGGGGGCTGGGACAGATCAGAGCTGCAGCTGTGGCTGGTGCGTGTTAACTCCCCTCATACATCTGCTCGTTCATTCCTCTTCGCTCGGAGCCGCGGCGCCGCCAGGTGATCATTTTCTCTGTGAATTAGGACTCCCGGCAGAGTACAGTCCATTAGGGCGGATCGCTGTGTATCAGTGTCTCTCGCAACCAATTGAGCATGAGAAAGCAAGCACACACAAGCAGCGGCTGTCGCCAGGAGCCGGCGCAGCGTTGTACAAATGTGACACTTGTTTTATCACGTCTTGCTGCTTTAAGACAATTGCAATAGTTGCAGTTTTATACTGATTTAAAATGGCATATACTACAGTTTGTGTACATTTGGTTTACCATGTATTTTTCTTTGCCTCCGTTTGTGTTATTGCGCTCTAAAATGTTGAATTAACATCAACCACTTTAAAACAAACGGACACTAGTAGATGAACTAATAACACAAAACCCTGATGTGCCTCACATCGTCGGCTGAAACTGTGCACGACTTTGCACCAAGTCCTTTTGCTGCACTTTACTGCACCTCACATGTATACTGAGAATTAAATTACAGATAATGAGCTTTATTAGACAATACCAGCAAGTGGTGACTGACAGCTTTCACACTAGCTCCAAAGACCACCAAACAGGAAACAGAACCCCCCCCCCCACACACACACACACACACACACACACACACGCACACACAAAACAATGCATGGTCTTGGGGGCATCCAATGATTGCAAAATGATTTTAAGAAAACCTACTCGTTGCCTAACCGTTTCTGTTTTCAGCTGCGTGCATGCAGCTGGTTTGTGTTAGGCATTTTTATATTTATCACATTTAAACACAGCACACTGGATCAAGATTGTTTTAAGTTGTTGTAAATGCTGACTTAACAGTGTTGACTTGACAAAATGAAGTGAGGAACCTTTACATTTAGTGTATAATTGAATTATTTTCAACCTGGGCTTTAATTTTCTGTTTTTTGCCGTCATGATGATTGATTGTGTTCACTTACTCCTCTGTAGAGCTTGACGTACCTCCAGTTTGTCTGCAGTGCTGTTCTGCAGTACACAGCCAGAGGGCAAACACATTCTCCAACAGCTGAACGCAAAAAGCAATTAAAAGACTTTGGGCACATTGACAGCCACACAGCAACAGGCCCTGTTTAAACATCCAGAGTCTGATCATCTCACACACGTTATGATACTGTTATTCCAGGTCGGATTGTGTAAGACTGTTTGTTTTCAAGTGGCATCATGATCTGTGGCTGTTGTGTTAACCAGAGTTCCCTGGAGTCCCTTATTGCAGACGGTCTTATGTTATATTTGCTCTAATACAGTCTACAAAGTGGAGATATCTGCTGTCAGTCAACTTTCATACATCTGTTTCAGGAGTAATACAACATTGTAAACAAATAGCATTCTTCCAATACTTGATATATATACTGATATAGTGAGTGTTTCAGCAACAAAAGCTTTAAATGGACAAAAAGACACTGATGAATTTATGTCCACAGTGGCTGAACAGAGTTTTTCAGACTGCATTAGAAACATTCATCTCCTTTCATTCTTTTGCAATCTGAACTGCAACAACAGCCCTTAACAATATCTCAAAATTTTTGTTACTATCTAGAGATACACATGCTGGGGACAAACTATTAAGTCTATTAACACATCCAACAGACACGGAGCAACATCGGCATTCATCTGAAGTCATGTTTGGGGGCAGTATGGTGGTGCAGTGGTTCAGCAGGAGGGTTCTCTGCCCCACCCCACCGGTCGGCTGGGGCTGTGTGGAGTTTGCATGTTCTCCGTGTCTGCGTGGGTTCTCTCGGGTACTCCCACCACCCAAAGACAAGTAATGGTGATTCTAAATTGCCTGTAGTGACTGTGAGTGTGAATGTTTGTCTGTCTGTATGTGCCAGCCCTGTGAGTGACTGGCAACCAGTCCAGGGTGAAGCCCGCCTCTCGCCCAGCGTCAGCTGGGATCTGAATGTCAGGTCCCTCAGTGGTACCATAAAGCAAGGCGAGCTGCAGCTGAACAAAAGCACGTCCTTTATTCAAATGTGGTTAATAAGACAGAGAGTGGGAAAGTCAGCGTGAGACCAGGTACATACATGTGTCTGGGTGTGTGTGGGAGAGAGAAAGAGAGACAAAGACAGAGAAAGAAAGATGAATAAAAGTAGAGTGCTAATCCGGTGATGAATCTGTGTGTATTTTGGTGCTGGCAGCTCTGATTTATCACCAACACTTTATTCAAGGTCCTGAAATTAGTAAGTCGCTCCACAAGATGGAAACCCCCGACTTCAGAGATGGTGACAAACTGGGTGTCAGCCGCTGTGTGTGTGTGTGTGTGTGTGTGTGTGTTAAGGCAAACGTGTCTCTCTTTACGTGCATGTATTTAATGTGTTCACAGACTGCGCGTGATAATATGCTAGTCTTCATCTGTGTGTTTTAAATTGCATGTGTGTGTGTGATGTGCTGTCAGACTACCAGTGTCAGTCATGAGCAGTCCTAATAGAAACACTTTTACCTCTGGGACAAAAGTTTCTTCAAGGTGCACATCCACTTCCCAGAAGATGAACTAAATATTAGCGCAATGATAGAGCGAAGCAGACTGAGGCTATTATAAAGGAGAAAGGTGGGGGAGCCGGCGGGTGGGGGTGCACCTGAGGACATTATGAGAAGCGGTACGCTGGCTGATGATGAAAAGGCTGCAGGGTCTGGCTTGGAGAATTTGTTGAGATATAGAAGCGATACAGCAGGCACTGCGCTCAGGGCGGACACTGCCAGGGCTGAAGCAGAGAGATAATATAAAGTGCCTTTCCACCCCCCCCCCCTCTCTCTTAATGTCTCTCACTCTCACCTGTTGGACAACAAAGCTTACATTCCAGGGCTCCTGCCTCCTGATCTCATTCCTATTTCCTCTTCTCTAATAGTCTTTTGTCAGCCATAGTTTTACATGTTTAAGTCCACGTTCCTACAAAGAGCGCATGCTTTACATCATAGCTGACCACAACGCTGCTGTGTTCAACTACTTCATTTCAGCAAAACACAAAAACCTATTGGTACACTCGTACCGGAGGTGTTTTGCACTCTCCTCCCTTTTTGTGAAAGGGAATATAAACTATAATGATACTGCAGCGATCGTGTATGTTTTTACAGTTTTCATCCATTTTGGATATATTTGTGGCAACGCTACCAACTGAAGCATACTGTTGGTTGTCAACCGTTTAACATTAAGTAGAACCCACTGGGCTGCTGTGAAAGCACCCTATAATTCACTTCACACTCACTTTCAATGCATTTCTTAATCTAAAATTAAAGTTTGTATTGGTAAAATGCTGGAGATGGATGTGTGCTGGACAGACAAGGAATGTCTACTATCTCTGCTTGACTGTGAGGGAATGGTAAGAACAGAGGGTGCTGTGGAAGAGAGTAATGGATAACAGAAGAGGGAAGTGGAGAGTAGCAGAAGAAAGATGGGGGCAAAGCTGAGCGAGGAAGGTGTAGAGAGGGAGGGCAGGACGACTGGTGCAGGTAAGTGAAGGAGTGTGTGTGTGTGTGGGGGGGGGGGGGGGGGGGTAAAGCCGGATATCAGAGATTGCAGGTCTGTGTTGAGATGGATTGGTGCTGGCTGGGCCTGGATGTACCTGCTATCAGTTGTAGGAGGGACAGGGAGAAAAAAAAGGTGAAAGGAGGTGGACGATTGCAGAGACAATGAAAGTGGAGGGAAGAAGAGTAGAGGAGGGTTAGAGGACAAGGAGAGGAATGGGAGGGAATAATCCAGGGTGATGAAAGGGAGGGTGAAAATGGAGGGGAAGGAAAAGAAAAGAGGAAATGGTGAGAGGGGAGGGTAAAAGGACAAAACAGAGGTTGGATTGGAGAAACAGAAAAGTAGAAGATGGGGGAGGTTGGAAATAAAAAAAACAGCTAGTGAGTTTCAGCATATCCTCCATTGGTCTCTCTCTCTCTCTCTCTCTATGATTTATGAGCACAAAGCTCCAAAACACTCTCAGACACTGTCTTCCACAGCACTGTTGATGATGTGGATATTTATACACACACACACACACACACACACACACCATTTCCTGCATGAAGCACAAAAGTGTGTTTCTGTTTGTTTGTGCACTCGTGCATCACACAGTTCTCCTGACTTAACCCAATTTATTTGCCCTCAAAATGCTGCCCAATGACTTTGACATCAGCCATTGCAGAAGGAACGTTAGCGAGGACACACTCGCACATAGGATGACTGTGAATGTTGGGTATTTATCCCGAGGCCGTAATGGTTACACTTTGCCACTTGACAGCTTTAAACACAAGGGCTTAGCAGGAGGACAGTATCAGCGGAGGAAGAAAACAACATTCATTAACAACCTTTGACCTATTCCTAGAGTCTCTGTATCTACCGAGGGGCACACAGAGTCCTCTTCTCTGCACTCTCCGTCTTGTGAGTCACGCACAGGGGAGACACAGAATGGAGGAATAAGTGGATGGATAGAAGAAAAGGGAAAAGAAGAAAACATTCTCCAGTTTGCTGAGGCTCTGAGCAGGTTTCCCATAATCTTCCTTTAGTGTTATCGTCTCATGTAATCCCTTTGTAAGAGTTGAGCGCCTTCATGAATACAAAACCTGTAAACAGCACTCACAAACGATGCTGCTCTTCACTCACCTAATGTCATGCATTGTAGGAAAACGTCAATGGTGGTGCTCCCTTTGGCTGCGGTCTCTTTTCTTTACCCTCCTCATATAGAAGGTAAAGCTTTATTAATATGTGCGGTGTCTCTCCCACGCGTCTCATTCATTATAGATAACCTTACACAGGACTGAATGGGAGAGGATACAGTACTCGGGGAAAGGGAGGGGACGTTGACTTGGGTGTTAACTGAGCAGGTCTGAGTGCAGCTCTTTAAAAGGGAGCGATCAATTTCCAGCAGTTCTGATGGTGAGGCTCTTTTTATTTTTCACAATGTGCTTGGACTGCATGTCTATAAGGTAGGTGAACGTGTCACTCCACTGCACCATGAACAGGGTTTCTTTTTCTTACCAATGCCTCTTCCGTGTGTAGGGCACTCATGAAAAGACATCTTTTGTATGTTTCCACCGCACTTACTGTACTATACGTGCTATACCTGCAATTCAGGGTAATTCATAGCCAGATTAACTTGTAAAGGGGCCCCTGGGCAGTCACTGTTTTTGTTTTATTTAAGTATTGTTTTATGGTAAGGGGGTGCAAGGTGTGCGGTTGCGCCTAGACGTTGGTGAACTATGAGTGTGCAAAGAAATTAGCAATTTATCAAATAATAAAACATTTGAAATAAAATAAAAAAATATACATATATATATACATACATACACACACACACACACACACACACATATACACATATATTTGTTCACACGATGTCAGTCCAAGTCAATTCTGAAGTTAATTGTTTTTGAGACTCAAGTACAAGTCGATGACTTGAGTGCACATCTCTGCGAAATATCTGAATTTTACCAAAAGAAAGCAACTTCACACAACTGCAACTTATCACACATTCGCAGCATCAGCTGTTTTTATTTTCTACAGCAAACGTACAGTAACGGTGGTGGTAGACGGATCACCCCTTCAGAACTGAGCTGAAAACCAACACCAGCAAAGAAGGAAGAAAGAATTATTGTAGGTCATAGATGCTAGTTATGTATGTAGAGTCATACAAAGAGCCACAGAAGAAGCCTGGTACGAGAGGGTATGTCTTTTAGTTTAAATAACGCCTAAACCCATCTGCTGAGGTAAAACAAAGCTACAACAAACTGGCTTCATTCAGCATTCACGTGTCACAGTAAGTCAAATACATAAATATATATTTCATCACTTCAACCAAGATCACATATCAGGAACTTTTATTTTGTGATTTCCACCAACAAAAAGTGACAGCAAGCAAAGTGAAGTCAACCTACCGCCAAAAAAGGAAGTGAACGCTGCTACACAGGTCCGCAGAAGAGACACTGCTGAGCTTTTTAAAGGAAAGCTTTGGAACATTTGAGACGGTAAAGTTAGAATCAGCAGCATTTGGCAGCTTGAAGGATCTGGATATATGGGAGTAATAAAGGCTGTACAAGTTACAGAGTGCACCTGCACTGTGCAACGTTCCCAAGAGATGCAGGGGAGCTTTAAAAGGGCTCCAGTTTGGGAGAGGGCTCTGAGGAGGCTTTAAAGTTCAGGGGTCAGCCGTTGCAGAGACGGTACTGCAGAAGGGGTGAACAACCTGCTTTTAATCTTGGTGTCTTCCCTGCATTTAAGCCACTTTAGTGCTGTTTGATGTTTCTGAAGGAGACCTGTTCAAAACAGCTGGAGCCCATTTACTGTACAATACTGGGAGGTCTGCTTTGTTCATAATTAATTGTATTGTTATTTAGTGCCATTGTTTTCAGCAGACAAGTCAAGAGATGAAATAACTCACTGTTCCCTACTGGGTACCAACTTCTAACACGGCACCCTTAATGAAGGGTTTAAATGCAACTAATGACTTTATTAATGGTTAATCAACTGTTTAGTAATGTTTAACAACTTTTGGGTTGCCAGGTTGTGAAACATTTATGAAATAATTGCCCTGTATGAGCACTTTCCTTCTGTAGAAAGGCTGCACAGGATCCAAACCAGATATGAATGAAGTACTTCTTAATGGAATATTAACATTTATAACTGCAATATTACCAATGGGTACTTAATTACTTATTTAGTAACTATTATTAAAGCCATTAGTTACAACCCTTTATAAAGGGTGCCTTATTTGAAAGTGGTGCCCACTATGATTTCTTCTACATTAAGTGCCTTTGCATGAATTAGTATGGTTCTTGGCAGCTCACAGCAGGGCCCGACCAGTGCATTATGATTGAAGCAGCCAATATACTTGTCCTATTGTCTCCCTCACCTTTTCTCCTTCTGTGGCTCTCCCTTTCTCTTTCCTCTGCCTCCCTCTCTCTTTTCCACTTTCTCATCTTTCCCATCCATGTCTTTGGCCGGTTGCTGAAATGTGATGCTGTCAGCCCCTGTAAGCAGAGCTCTGTCAGCGGGGCTTGTAATAGCCGTATGGTGGCTATTTTAGCGTGGACTCTGACGATTGTGGCTGTCACATCTGATGGCAAAGGCGGTGCTGATCTGCGGTGGCAGGCGGATGAGGAGGTGGAGGATCGCTACTCTAGAGTCCCGTCCGACTGCACACTCACTACTGCCAGTTTGTAGCTTCACACACACACACACACACACACACACACACACACACCTCTCACGGTCTGACCTTTGTTTTGTATGACCACATTTACACACATGTTTGCATAACTCACATGCGTGCCTACACACCCATACATAGTACACCCATAACTACTCCATCCACATACAGACAAAAATGCACTGGTGTGCACATATGCATGCATTAAATAGACATATAAGCGCATACACACCAACAAGTGTACACACACACACACACACACACAGACACACACACACAGTAAGGTCGCTATGCTGCCATTACTTACTTACGCTGAACACTCACTTCTCTGCCTCTCCCTCTCCGTTTCTCCCCCTTCCTCCTGCTCCTCCTTTCTTTTCTGAGTCTCTCATTTCCTTTTTTCTTTTTATCAGATTGACTTGCTCTTCTCTACACATTCTGTTCTCTCACTTTCCCATTTTTCATTCATTCCCTTGTTCATTTAGATCAGTGATTCATTCTTTATCACTTCTGGTCCTCTCTCTCCCGTCTTGTTCTCATTCAGTGCTCGCTCTCCCTCTCCCGTGCTCTCATTCCCCTCATGCTCACTGACTCGCCTTTCCTTTCTCAGTTGCTCACATTCACACCAGAGTGACTCTTTTGTGCTGAGAGGATCGCATAGCCCTTACACAGTATTTGAAGTGTTACATCCCTCCCCGCTCGGCTCGCGTTGGGTCGAATCCAGCTTTCTCGCCCACAGAGTGACTGGGTCTCAGAGCTACAGCGGTGAGCCTTCTACTCATATCTCTAACCCTGAGGCTTCAGTGGATCAGACGATAGACCTGCAGCCCTCCTCACTTTCAGCCAACCGCTTCAGCTGTTCACCTGAATACTGAAATGTTAACAGCACTGACTCACACATACAGCAGCATTTGGATTTAGTATTATTATCTGTGTGATCCTGCTTCAATTATTAATTAATCCAATTGTGCATTTTCCTTCATTAAAAACAAAACCAAAGTTAACCCCAATTTTGACGACAGATTTGCCTTAAAGAAAAATGACCAAGACCACAAAGGCAGAAATACACTTGAAGCATCAGACATAAGCTTTTCAAATACAAATATACTATTGTAGAGTAGAGGTAGCTAGACCACCTAACTGCATCACTTTTCACTGCAATAGTGATTTTTTTTTCGGGGAAAATACAACAAAAAAGTTCAACCACCAGAAAAATCTAAAAATTATCAAACAAAAAATATACACATAACGAATAAATGTAATAAGAAAGTGTCTACTGTAAAGATAGCATAAACGTACAGTAAACACACTTGTATACTCGTACACACACACACACACACACACACACACACACACACACACACCCTGCGAAAGCCATGTTCAGATCATCAAATCATTCATACGCATCCACACAATCAAACATACGGTTGGCATGTTAGTCAGGAGACAGAAAAAGCCAAACAAAGGCCTTCAGTATGGAGAGAATTTTGTTTCTTTTTAAAGCAGTTTAAAAAATGGTTTGAGAGAGAAACTTTCCACACTTTTGCTTTCAAACCCTAAAGTTTTGCTTTTAAACCCTAAAGTTTTGCTTTCAAACCCTAAAGTTTTGCTTTCAAACCCTAAAGCTTTGCTTGCGAATCTAAAAGTTTTGCTTGCGAATCTAAAAGTTGTTCTTCCGGTTCCGCTTTATTCCGTGGGCGGGACCTACGCTGAAAGACGTTTCTATTGGCCAGTTGTGATGTGAGTGACAGTTTGGCAACATGCCGTCAGTTAACGAGAGAGGCTGTTTTGGAGTCCGCCGGAGGAGAGCGGAGAAAGTCCATACGAATGTAAGTTTCTTTACACATAACTTCCTTACTTAGCAGTAATGTTGTGTTGGAGCTAGATTGCTTTTGTTCAACGAGCTGTGCTGTTGTAATGGGCTGAACAAATACGCATTATTTTGTCCTCGTAGCTGCTTGTCCAGGTACGCTGCTATTATTCTGCACAAAATATCACTTGTTTTCCATTATTGTCCTGTAGTATTCAGCAAGTGCATGTCCCAAATCACTTGTTAATTTTAGGGTTTGAAAGCAAAAGTGTGGAAAGTTTCTCTCTCAAACCGCTTTTTTTGACTGTTTTATAATGAAACAAAATTATCTCCATACAAACTAGGCTGTAAAAAGGGAAACTTTATGTCAAAAAACACATAATTTTTTTTGCAAACAGAAATAAATTTGTGACGCCACACTGAACTTGGTAGAAATAGTGTATCATGGTTTTTCACTGGATAATCAGCACTTGTCAGCTTATAGTTTTAATGTATAAGAAAGAATGGAAACTGCAAAGAAAATTTAAGAATCCTTCCCAGTAAAGGTTTGACTGAATATATTTGTGAAATTGTGAGTGTGGAATCACAAGATTCTGTCTGTTTTTTTCTTACATCACAAAGTAAATCTCACATCAGTCTTTGAGGATTGCAAAATGCGATATCAAATCTTTAAAGCCCAATGCGTATGCATGCAGTTCTCTGCCCACACAGATCACAATATCTTACAGGCTGATTATTCTTTGAAATACAATAATACATAGTGAGTAATGGATATTTGCAGGTGCCTACTGCTTTTAGTTTTTCTGCTAATGCTTTTTGATACGGGCTTGCATCCACTGATCAAGATCTTTGTCCCACAGCTTGGGGTCCCAGGCATGGAACCAGCCGGTGAAGGAGAGTGGCTCCTCCCCCTGCTTAATAGTGCTGATGGGGATGCCGCGACGGCCAGAGGGGTCTGAATTCACATATTCTTGGGCTGAAAGGAAAATAAGGATACATTTGTGAATGAAGTCCTTTATGTATTTCCTCCTTATCTCTAAAAGCTTATCTTATCTTATCTTACCAATCTTGGGTGATCCGGTTTTCTCGACCTCATTGGCATCATTTCCGACCCAAACAAAGATCTTGTGGGAGAAATAACCAAAGAGATTTAGTGATAAGGCAGCAGTAAAAATGACATCTACAAGAACTGACACGAGAAGGCAGTATACCTGATCCCAGGTGTCCAGAATCATGACATCATCGGTTGCCAGATCGATCTGTGTGAACTCACCAGGCACCTCCTCTGCCTAAATATCAGATAGTTCACGTTTATAAAGTGGCCATATAGGACAAAGGCACCGTAATGGCTGCCTCTGGGATAATACATAGCCTTCTGCTGTCAAATAATTATATATAAAAAAAAAAAAATGTATCAAAATAAAATCAATAATTACATCCCCTTAATTAATTAAAATAGATTTCTTTAAACACTTACTATCAGCCTGCCTGTCTTGTTTGAACAGCTAAACAGTCGTGGAGGCTTGATCGTATTCTGCAGGGTCTTGGAGGTCTGGTAGTCCTTCTTCCCACCCAGCGGTGTCCAAAAACCAGCTGACGACAAGGAGAAAACCAATTTTCCATAGTAAATATTTGACTCTGTTCTCCTGCATAGATTGAAGCTCTTTTCAGCACTCACATGGCTCCTTGGTTTCCTCCACCTCAGTAGCAGTTCCTCCAAGCAGGCCAGCAACATACTTAGCTGCAGCTATCTCCTCCGGAGTTGCTCCCTTTCCCTTCCACAGGAACAGGGACTCGGGTGACTTCAGCACAAACACATCATTTGTGTTCAGAGAGGAGGCAGTGGGCTTCACCTGAATCATTGAAACAGAAGGAGGTTGTATATAGCATAGCATAAAGCGTCAGTTTATGCACATTCAATGTAATAAAGGAGGCTGACCTCAACAGCCCGTAGGGCTTTGTTGGAGCTCTGGCGGATATGAAAGAGGCGCGTGCTGCCAGGCTTGCTCTCGCCACTGCCGCGGGATGTCCCACCCAGGTGGATGACCAAAGGCTCCTTAAACACGCTCAGAAGATGGGGGGGTTCTTGACCCTGAGTGACGCGAACCTGACGAGACACAGCAACAATGAATGTGATGAGGACAGGGGTGATAGGACCCTACGCCTGAATTGCAGGAGAAGTCATTAAAGGCATTGTTTGACATTATGTGAAACTTTGCTTTCTTGCGAGTTAGATGAGAAGACAACTCTCATGTCTGTTTGTTCAATATGAAGCTATAGCCAGTAGCTGATTAGCTTAGCTTAGCATAAAGACTGGAAACAGGGGCAAACAGCTAACCTGGCTCTGTCTGAAGGTAAAAAAAACTCCACCTACCAGCTGTCTCCCAGTTTCCAGTCTTTATGCTAAGCTAACCAGCTGCTGGCTGTAGCTTTATCTTTAACCTACAGATATGAGAGCGGTATCAATCTTCTCATTAATTCTTGCCAAGTAAACCTATTTCCCAAGATGTCAAACTACTCCTTTAAAGAAAGACCGGAGTAATACAATGAATTGTTTTTACAGTAAATATCTTACCTGGGTAGCTACTCCCCCCATGGAATCGTCCAGGTTAACGGTGAGAAAGGCTGAAGCAGCCAGTTCATCCTTAGTGCACTTCTGCCCTTGCCTAAAGACAGCACAGCCGTAACGTATTCATAACTCATTCAAGCTTCAAGCTAAATCCGTGGTGTTTATTGAAAGGTGACTATTAAAACTGAAAAGCAACGCGGTCACCTGCCCCATAGCCACAGGGGCCAACAAAGCCCCAGGTTCACTGCATGTGAATTGGTTGTACATAATGTACAGTTTTTACCATTCAAGAGAATGGGAAAGTGTGTACTGACTGGTACTGGTACTGTAATTAACTGCCATTTTGTTTTGGAATTTGTACCACTAGTCCAATACGCTCTCTTTGCAATAAGTTTATGTCTATAAATCTTTTCATCTTTCCAGAATCCTTTAGTTCCCTGTCTTGTAGAAGGGCCCTTTTTCATAATCTATTCTTTAGTCTCTTATTATATTTTTTATATGGTGCATATTCTTTAATAAATGGTCTAAATAAAGGGGTATCAGTGGAAGCACAACAACAATGCTTTGCCCAGCCATGATGAAAAAGGTCTCACTCACCAGGTGTAGATAATATGCTTCTCTCTGCCTCCTGCATTGTAGGAGTACAGCACCAGGTAACAGTCACCTCCAAAGAACTGTCCATAGGTGGATGGGTCCACAGGGACTTTATCCCCTCCTTCCACACGCCAAATCTACAGACGCCCACAATTGTTACATCTACTATATATATATTTGAAGAAATGACTATGCAGCATGAGCATAGTTAGGCTAGTGCCCATACCTTGACTTTTCCGGAGCCGTCATCCACCATCCCGTGCTGGGCGGCCATGATGTTGTTGCTGTGGAGTTTTGAGGAGTCGAAGGGAATCTGTTCCACCTTCCCTATGCGACCGATGGTGTAGGCCTTAGTTGGGCCTGTGGTCTCATCCTTGTCCAACCAGTTGAAGAAGAACTGCTTAAACAGGGTCGTCTCACCCCCTGCCGGCAAAACCTGGACCTGTTCGTGTTAGAAATAGAAGAAAAGCATATTCATAAAAAGGAAGGCAGCATAGGAGGGATGAAGGCCTGGTAACAAACTCTCACGTGGCCACTTTACCTGAGTATTTTGGGGGTAGTTCTTGTCTTTGATGAACTTGTTTGCAGCAGTAAGTGCTGCTTTGCGCTCATCTGCATTTGCATTCTTCCCTGCAGTTTGGGGTGTAGTACAGTGGTTAGACACTTCAAACTAAAATCTCTGAATGAGTCATGTTTTCCCAGTTGGAGAGTAACCACAGAGTGCTGACTAACAACTTTGCTATGGGCAAATTGAACATTATTAAATACCCAAAACAGAGTGAATACAAAGAATAAGAGGTTGCAGAAATGGATGTATGTCACGGTCTAATACCTTTCCAGACAAATATCTTATTGTCTCCACCATTGTCCAAGATGTAGCATTCACTCTGGGAGAGCATGTTTTGTTTGAATGGGTTTTTATCAGCCACCATAGTTGTCGTCATGGAGCCAGAAGCATCGGAAATCTAGAAAGTAGAGAGATGATCTAAACATCTCTGCTTATCATCTGAATATTTTAGATGCTTGCACATTTATTCACAGGAATTCATTTAAAAGCTGAAAATGTGTGTGTGTTTACCAGATAGAGAGATGCCTGGCTCTTGCTCTTCTTATCACTGGATACATCATCACTGCTTCCTGATGGGAGGCTGGGCAGGGGTCCAAGCACCTAGAAATAAACACACACTTGCGTACTTCCTTGCAGTCTAATGAGCAAACAAATTCTTCACAGCCACACAATGTCCCAAATGTCCCAATGTTTCCTGAATAAAACTGTTCAAATTTAAAATAAAAAATTGGACAAAAGCTCACTTTTATGATAGCTTCGGGCTCAGAGCCTTCATTAATCATTTCTATTGTAGATCGGCCCTTTCGCTCATTGTCGCGGATATCAATGGCCAGCTCAGTGGCTTTCAGCCGCTCGAAGCGATTGCTTTCACTGCCAGACCAGTGGTAGATGTCCTATCATTTCACAGAGAGGAGCAGAGGAAAAGAAGATAAAAATAAAGTTATGATGCAACACGGCAACACCTGACGCCTGTACTATTTCAGTCATAATTATACTTTGGAAATCTAGTCCCTTTTCTAGATCACCTTTCCCAAGTCAATGATGAAGCAGTCTCCTTTGTTGACACTAGACCAGGACATGTCCACCTCTGTAGCCCTGATGTTGTGACGACCTTTAACGTGCAGCAGGCGTCGGACGTTTGCGTCGTTAGTCACCACATGCTGGAAGCCTGAAGCCACTCCACCTTTCTGTGACAGGAGTAAAGTCAAGAATAACAAAGCATTAGAGCTGTTACATTAAACAAAAACTGCATGATTTCAAAGGATAGTCTGCTAATCATAACATCAAAGGAATAGTTTGACATTTTGGGATATATGCTTATTTGCTTTCTTGCCAAGAGTTAGATGAGAAAATTGGTACCACTGTCATGTCTATATGCTAAATATGAAGCTACAGCCAGGAGACAGTTGGGGAAAACCACTAGCCTGACTCTGCCCAAAGTCAACAAAACCCTAATTAACTTAATTAAAGATGACTTCTCTCTGACTTGGGAAGTTTAGTATTTTAGCTCCAAATTTGCCACGTCAATGATATTAGAATGATAGTTTAATAGTCTGTTTTCTAGTTGCCTATTTCATCTCATAACATCTGCAGCCCTTTGGTGTTTTGGCATTAGAGAGCATGTTTCTGCTCAGCTTGTTTGCCGGTTCAAACTCTCCATGGAAACCTTCAGCAGAAAACCTGAGGGAGTAACCAACCACAAACCACAAACAGTTCCCAAAATAGCACTGTGACGAGTTCTGCTTCCCGCATAAACATACAAAGAAATTCATTAATCTCATGTCCCCTAAAGGCATAGATCACAACTTGTTAATTTCAGTAAAACGATGATGAGTTAACAACGTGGAGCTATCAAGTTTCACCTGGTATTTGATGCCAGACTTGAAATAGCTCAGAAACGTGACTGACTCTTGGTTTTGAAACTCAGTGAACTGTCTTGGAGCTCCACCCAGGAAGTCATCCAACTGGATCATTAAGATGGCAGCCGCCCCTTTCTCATCCGCAGAAGCTTCGTCGCCTGTGGTTTAACGGTAAAATAACAATACAATGGAACAATTGTAAAATAAAATAGAGGATCAAATGAGGCAAAATGTTTTCTATAATCAGTCCAGTACCGATCCATGAGTGAACGTTGTAAGAAGGAGCAGAGGTGGTGTAGAGCAGTATGTAAGAGTCTCCGGTGTAGAAGTTTCCATGGAGTTCTGTAGGGACAGGTTTCAAATCCAATTTTTCCACTCGCCACACCTGCAGGCCAGGCTTCTTCCCCGCAGTCTCAAACTCTTTGTGGTACGCCATAGTGCTCAGAGCAAGGACAGGAACTAACCTTAAAACACAGGAGTTCAGAGAATGTAAAATTGTCATACAAGGCTGAAAAGATTAGCTGATCAATCCATTTCTCTATCGACTGGAAACTTAAGTCAGTTTTCAAGCACAAATGGCAAACATTCTCCAGGTCCAGATTCTCAAATGTGAGGATTTGCTGATTTTCATTTTCGTAAAAAAAATTATTTTGTGGTGTTGGACAATTGGCAATTTGATGAAATCACCTTGGGCTTTACTAAATTGCAACATGCAACATTTGTATACGATTCTCTGATATTTTATAGACGAAGATAGATAAAACATATTTCAGTTATAACTGAGGGAGGGAAACTATTCACAGTAATACAAACATGGTGATCCCCACTCCTTTGTCATGACTTGAATTAGCCTTTATGTTAAAAAGCTCAGTACAATGAATGGTGCAGGTGCACATCACAAAGCATTCAGAAGTTCACAAAAGCGGTTACACCATTTAATCAATAGTGCATTATGTTTATTACATTACATCTATTCCATTGCCATTAAAAGTTATTTTCCCCTGAACCCAATGTCCATCTTGTATTTACTCTGCAGCATGTGTTGGTTAACCTGCGATTAATATTAGTTATGATACTATCAGGGTCATTTCACCTTAGTGCCAAAGTGCAATGGTTATAATGTTGGTGTGGTATTCAGGAACAGGAAATGCCACTCCTCGCCTTATTGAACATACTATACTAGTTTACTATACACACTATAACATACATTTCACATGTATTGTAAAAATCAGCATTTGCATTGATTATTATGCTTCCTTTGATTTAGAATCAGAGTTCAAGTCAATGTGATCAGTCTTGCAGACTTGTTGCTATGAATAATTAAGACGAACAACTGCTTTTTCAAAAGGTAAAATAAGCAACTGGTCTATAATTTCATAAATGCCATCTGAAAAGCCACGGAGATGTTTTCATAGCTTTCTGTAGCATTTTGCAAAAACGTGCGGTATGCATATTATTAACCATGTTTATTACCTGGTGAGGACAGAAGACAGACGCTGGGTGTGAGGAAGTTGACCGCTGTACTGCTGCTCCTTCAGGTTAACGCCCAGGCTGTGTGCGCTCAAGTCTTCTATATAGCCTGAAAACACATCCGCGTTTTGTCAAGAGGCGTGTCCAGCCCCGCATGCCGACCCAGTCTGCAAAAAAGAAAACCAAAAAAACTGCGTTATTCACACTCTTCGTGCAACGACGAATCCTGGGGCTTGGTTCAAAATAAAATCTCAGAGCACTAAAGGCTTAATATCACAGGAAACACTGGTGGCAGTGGACCAGCCAGATGCTAATCAGCTTTCCATTTAATATTTCTAACAAAGTCATTCATGCTCCATCCGTTAACACTCTGTGGCTGGTTTATGCAGCTTAATTTTGATACAATATACATGAAGGAGTGTTACTTGTGATTAGCAAAAGAAAATATAAATATGGCTTTTCATCATAGTTCTCTTTTTCATCATACAACTCATGGTAGTGTAGTTAAAAAATCATAATCAAAATTAATTACTTTTTTATCGAGGCACAATGATTCCTGAAGCTGTCACCTTGTCAAGCAGTGGATACTTCAAGAAAGCTCCAGGCCAAAGAGTAGTCCAGCACATAACCCCTGTAAAGACTACAACTTTGTACTGATTAACAAGCAACATACAAATATCCGGCTTGTGGAGGTGCTAAAGGGAAAGTGAGAGGGATTCATCCTCTCGGGACCAGGACTGTCTGTACAAAATATCATGTCAATTCATCTCAAAGTAGTGCAGGTATTTCAGTTAGTTTGACATTGCCATCAATAGAGCCATGCCGCCATACAAAAATTAAAACACATGCAAATTTACGTTGGGGTTTTAACGCATTATAGACCTGACTGTGAGTGTAGGATTTGGATAGAGCAACTTTTACAGGAGACCTGAGCTTAAATATTAATTCAGTTAAGTTTGACTGATACACAATATATGACACTGTAACACCATTTAGATTTATAATCAGAAAATGGACAAGCAAAGCCATCTTTAGTATCTTAATGGACAAAGTGCATATAACCTCTTGGAAGTCATTCAGTTGAAGCAGTACTGTGATAAACACAGGTCTGGTTGCATAGTTGATTTGGCAATTACATTGTTGTTGTTTTAGCATGTGAGTCTAGGGTGTGATTGTCTGGCGCTAGCCTGTCAGCAGCAGGAGTTTGTGACCACCCAGTGCCCATTCTCTTTTTTTGCGCCTACCCTTTTCTGTCAAGCTGCCACATGGGAACTCTCAAACCTCTCACCTCAGGTTAGGGCTGGGTCCATCACTCCTACTGCCAAGAGCTGCATCAGCACATTCTGCCTGGATGTGTACCCACACAACTCACACAGTCCCTGCCTGCGACATACCATTGGCCTCCACAAGACTAAACACATTCACATGTGCATACAAACACAGACACACAAAGACTGCCAACTACAGGCTAATTGTTCTAACTTGAGTGGGACTCAAACTCTCCTGTACTTCATATTGCATAACTACAAAGGAAATGTGCTGCTTTGATAACCAACAGGGCTGCAGAATTTCATGTGCAGGACATAAGCAGCCTTAGCAGAATTATGCTGGAACACTGCTGTGAAGGCACAATCACGAGTCTTATAACAGGGCTTCTTTCTGGTTGAACAAGCGATACATGCCCAAACATGAAATGCTGAGTCAAAATTGCCTGCAGATGCATTTCATGAGTTTTAATTACTGGCAGCAGCAAAACATCTTTTGTAGCTTTCAAAGGGCCTTTACGTTATGCCTGTTATGATCATTTCTAATTTATCAGTGAGTTTAATGAAGAGTTAGATAGGCTTGAATCTTCAAAAAAAGATTAAAGGAATAGTTTTCCTTATTTCTTCTAATTAAATATGCCAATTTGCTTTCTTGCCAAGAGTTAGATGAGAAGATTGATATCACTATTGTGTCTGTACTGTAAATATGAAGCTAATGCCAGCAACTGGTTAGCTTAGCTTAGCTTAAAGACTGGAAGCAGCAGGAAACAGCAAACTGGCTAGCTTGGCAAAAACTAGAATTTCAGTTAAACTATATATAAAGTGTTAATGAGTGATAAAGTGTTAAAGCTGGTAACTGCCAAGCTAGCTGTTTCCTTCTGCTTCTATTTATGCTAACGTAAGCTAAGCTAGCTCCTGTCTGTAGCTTCAAATATAACAAAAGAGTGGTATTCTTCTTATCAGCCACAACTGCTAGTACAAACACTGAACCATGGGTAACTAAACAATAAAAGGCAGCAAGTCTGCTTTTAATTATGTATTTAGATGAATTTTGTTAAGCAATATTCCTCGATTATCTGCAACCCCTCATAGAGCCTGTTATAACACATTGCCCTTCATTTAACAAGGTTTACTTTTAATGTATAAGGGATTTATCCAGGATACAAGGAAGGAGAGCAATAACCTGACTGGAATACTGTATAATGCTGCAAGGGCAAAGGTAGTAAGTGCAAATGAAGTGCAGGTCAGGAGTAGGTAGGTGAGAGTGATTGACTGTTCAGTATATTGCTGCATTTGCTGGTCCTGAATGGATCTGTGTTAAACAGTACATATGTGAAGGTATTCTTGGCTAAGGAAATATATTTAGTAAATACCATCATAAAAGGAAATGGAGTTATACAGTCATAACAAATCTATAAAATTACACATTAAAGTATCAACAGCACACAATTTTAACAGAAAGCCTGCATAAGTATGGGGATGGGGTTTGTGCATTTACCAGGCAGGGAGGGTCTAATGAAAAAAGGGTTGGTCTGTTGAGCCTAGTGCTTGTTCATGTTGGGAATTGTTGGGTCTAGACAACAAGATTCCAGACTAGACCAGATCTATATGAAAAATGCCCTGAGATACCTTCTGTTGTGTTTTGGTGATACATAAATAAAACTGAATTGAACAAGAATGTCAATATTGGAAAATCCTGCTGAACCCTGGTGTCAAAGTTTGTTTTTTAACATCTAATGCCAACTTTTTCTTACTTTCTACAATATCTATGTATGGCAACAATGGTATTTAAAGTTGTTAGCATTGGATTTAACTGTGAGGTCCATAATGGCAATTTCTAGCAGTTTTAGAATAGTCAGAGCCACAGGGACACTGTCTCTGGAAAGACATGTAACTGGAGATTTCTGTAAATATAGATAGTGAAAATGAAAATAAAATTCCATTCACCTACATTGTTTTAAGCAATCTTCTGTCTTCTCATATCAACTGTTAGAAACTTTAACTTATGAAATTGTGTGACATACGTATTTCAAAAATCCAGTAATAACAAGGCTGTGATCACATTCATTGTTATGCTGCCTGGGCTTTTTAGTTTAAGTGAATGTAGCTGTCATAACAAGGACATCTGTCACAGCTCTGGTACACAATATGTTTATCTCTCTGCACGTACAGTAAACTTAGCATCAGCTCACAAACAATTCCAACCTATTATTTAATTCTGCTGGTGCTGTGTCACCAGTGCTTACACAATCTTACAGTGGGCTCATTATGCAACACATACACACATATCAGAATTAAATGGTAACTGTGAATTGGTGTAAGAAGGATGTTGCAGAATTCATAATGCTTGTGGCTAATGAGTATGTGGTGCTACAATGCCTGAAGGCAAGATTTCAAAAGGCGTTGAGACTTGAACAGAGAACATTGTTGACAGTCAGACTAGCCTCTCTTTCTCCCTTTCTCACTCCTCCTTTATATGGAAGTGTATCTCCGTTGAATTTGGATGGCGGCCACTTATTATAGGAAGTGCAGTTACTTCCTGCCGACACCAAGTCACTGCCCGGCTGTGAAGAAATATTCCAGCACATAAACCTCCCCCACATTTTGTTACCTTAATTTTCAGAGCCATGCTAAGCTAAGCTAACATCTCCTGAATGCAGCTTCATACAATATTTAACGTGCAGACCATAGACTGTATATAAAGAGTGATAATGATCTTTTCATCTAAAGCTCTGCAAGAAAGCAAATAAGAATATTTCCCCGAATGCCAAACTATACCTTTAAGTGTGCTCTAGAGCACATCTGCATGTAGAAACTTCAGAGGTGAGAACAAATAAGAATGATGCCAATGAAAAACCCTGTAATGCCAATGATGTGAGTAGTGACAAATGCAAGCTATTCATCATCAGTTACATTTTTCACTCCCAGTATTTTCATTAATATACTGTCCTTATCCATTCTCAGTGAGAAATGTTGCAGGTAAAGGTTGTTCTGGTACTGATAGCTTTGTATTTAAAGATGCATACACCACGTGACCAAATATTTAAAATATTGTGGATTCAGGTCTGGCCAAAGACCTTTGAGGCACGCCATCTTCCCAGAATAAATAATAGATCTCTCAACAACTAAAAAGCCTGATCATGGTCTTTAATCTTCAAATCAGTTGCTTCCTGCTGTTCCAGTGTCTCCTTTTGCAACCAGAAGAGATCAGGCCCCCAAACCCTGAAATGTCCTTCTTTTAGAGAAGTGGTCCCCAACCTGGTGGTCAGGATCTAAGGGGCTAAGGGGTTGTGAGATGATTAACGTGATAGAAAAATAAGAACATCAAACATGTTGCACAAACATGTTGAAGAAATTGTAAAATTTTATTTTATAATTACATTTTCTTTAAAAAAACAGGATTGTTTTACCACTTCAGGAAAATCATTGTTTGGTTGAAGTGGTCATAGCTCATAGACACATGACAACCTGTGAGAATAGACACTGATTACATGTAAAAAGTCACACAAGCACAGAAAAGGTTGAAGACTTAAAAAAAAAAAATGTTTAAAACAGATTTGTCCTTTATGGTGGCATATATTTCCTATAAAGTTGCACAATGTGAACCGGGGGACGTGGGGATTCTTCTCCCGAGCCACATATGTTGTGCCAATAAAGTTTATTATTTAGTAGTATATTATATTATAGTATATTATCTCCCTAAAGCCATTAAATTGTTTTAAATTTAAGGAAAAAACTTACCTAAACAGCTCAAAATAATGCATACCTGCTTATAAATTGAAAATAAAATCAACTGATGCCTATTATGTGGTTTGAACATGTTGCCTTTTCATTTCCAGACAGCTCTGAGAAGTCTCCAGCGTCCCCTGCAGGCTCATTTGTTGTGATCCTCTATCCGTCTCAAAAAACATGTTTGTTTCTTCCATAATGATTACAAATCAGCTTCTGTTAACTTCTTGCATCACTCAGCTAAATATAAAGACACATGAGCAAATGTTAATGTAACATCCATTATTTAATAATCATCACATACATATGAGAAGAAGTATACAAGTGTTTTTGACTTGATAAGCAAGCAGACAGCATCATTCAAAATCAAAATAAGGAAAGGTAAATCCAGGAATGCAGCTGTACATAATAACGAACAGTCTTTGCCTTATAACGGTGTTATAATAACAGTTAAATGTCTAAGCCAATGAAATCCCCCCACAGCCTCCCAGCATGTGACACTGTGTGAAACAAGCTGTGCTAAATTGGGTGTGATCACATCTCAGCCATGGGGAAGGCACAAATACAGCTTGCAGATGACTCACCGCAGGGAACACACAACAGGCTATTGATCCCAGAGGGGCGGCCAAACACTGGAAGACACTTTCCTGTCATCTGGGGGAAAATACATTACAGAAGAAGACATGCAACTGCGTTTTTCTCTGCATAAAACCATTGCGATCTGTCTGTTATACACAATTTGATCACATCTCAGATTGATTCATTTGTGCGTTTCTGACAATAAATTATGAGTTCATTTAAAATACAGTTTGTACAGTTGTTTTTCCTGACAAATATATTAAAGCTCAGTGGTCTTATATATATATATATATATATAGGGTGTGATATATTTTGTTGCTATGTTGTAGATGTCCATTCAAATGTAGCTATTATTGTTCTAGAAACAATTCATACAACGTGAGATTAATGTGCTTGTAAGAATTTAATAACATCACAATGACTAATTAAATAAAGTTTTCATTACAAGAGACAACTTACATATTATTGGCAGGGTTGAATTCATTAAAATCGTGTTTGTGAGGCAATAACATTGAGGTGATCCAAAGGCCTGCAGATAGAGGATGTCATCAAAAGCATCAATCATAGAGATGTTTACTTTAAATAAATGGCTGAGCACACAGCCACTCAGAAAAACAATTGTTTAGGGCTGCTCAGGATATACTGCCTCTGAGGTATATGAGTATAATCTCCATATTTCAAATTTGAAAAAGCAAAAGAACATTACAGAAATATAGAATACTGTATGTATAATTTAACATAGTTTTCCAGTGGTGTAAGCAGCAGTGACTTATAATTATCCTCAGATTGTTTCCAGGAAACACAGACAAGAAGGTTCTGGGTAAAAAACTTCAAAATATAAGATTAATAAAAGCAGGGAAAAAACTGAGAATAAAAGGAAGAAGATGCTAATTCTATCATTTCTTAGAGGCAGTTTATGAAAAACCATGGATAGTTTTTTAAATTTAGTCTTTGGATGTCAAACAATGGCCTCACTAAAGAGCTAGCGGAGAACACAGTGAGGACCAGCACAGCAGCTCACATTTCTTTTTTCTACCATTTTAACAGTGTATGTGTGCATTCTTGTTAGATGTAAACTCTGCACAGCTTCGTTCGGGAGGATGTAGGATGTCAGGACAGACACTCAATTAGTATATTGGAAATTGAAACAGTCAGAACTTTGTTTCAAATGACAGCATTTGCCGAGCAGATGGTTCACCTGAGCCCTGCTGCCAGCTTCTCCATCGTAGCTTTGCGCTCCTCTGCTTTCTGCTGTGAGCGACGCAAGACGTTCCTCAGTTCCTGGAGGTGGTCCAGGGTGCCCACCAGCTCGCCCTTCACTGTTTTCATCTGGCTCTCCAGCATCTGCGTGTGATGAAGGGAGTTTCTCCTGTATCGCCTGCTGGAGCGCACTTTTTCCTCCAGGTCCTCCACTGCAACAAGCGACCGGAAAACACAGTCACACACCCCAACCACCACCAAGAGACTTTAAGATACAGGAGCACTTCAAATATTATGTAAGAATGTTTGTTTCTGATACAGACCCATGTTCTTCTGATAGCCCATGCTCTCTGAGCTAGAGTCTGTCTTCCTTTCCAACAAGTTCTTAGTCTGCTGCAGCATTTTCTCCATCTTTGCAAGTTCTGCAGCCTTAGTGTCGCTGTCTCGACGACTTTTAAGCAAGTTCTGCTCCTTCTGAGTCAGCTCACTGTGACACTTACTCATGTTGAGTGTCAAAAATCTAAACAGCACGACCTGGAACTTAACGACACAACACCGAGTGACCTACTACTCAACAGCCAGCAACCTCAGTGAGCTAAAGACACCTGAATTCAACATCCAATAATGCTGCCTTCTGAAGCATAGACTTCAATTTCTGCTGCTGCGGCCCATGAAATGCTGGTTTGTTTGCAAATGAACTGTACTGCCAGTGATACTGGCTTTTTATAGGCCATAACCTCAGCACATGTCTGGAAGTCATCTGTAAACAGTCAACTCTCAGTACACACCATTACAATTGGTAAGTCATAAGACACACAGCCCCTGGAGCAACGTTGGTCATTCTTATACTTACTTACGCGTGACAAAGTTCCCAGGAAGGGCAGATGTTAGCCATCCTGTCCCTTTGGAGGATTTCAAACAAATGAAAGAACTGTCTTTGTTCACACCCGAGGAAGAACTTCAAAACATGAGGTGAACAATATGAAACCCTATTTATTTTGGGCTGTGCATGATATTATATTGGCATGAGCATGATACTTTGAGCATTTAAAAGAATATTTTCTGGCCAACATGGGAAAGAGGTAGAAACAAAGATACCTTGGAAGTGAGACATCTTCCAACTGTGACACATTATATGTACCAAGAAACAATAACAATGGCAGCTACAGAGCAGTGTCTTATCTTATCTTTGCAATACCTCTGTCAGTGTGTATATCAGTGACCTACTTAGAAAATGAAATGGAAAACAATTCAGCTCCACGTGAGTGATCTTCGTAATACTTGTGTTTATTCCCACATGCCATGCAAGCATTCATTTCTGCTGTGAGAAAATTAGAAAATGCATTTCTGGCTATCCCAGGATCAGCACCTTGGATAGCAGTCGTGTCCAAAAAGGTGACGCACCTGTGCTGCTGAGGAAGACTGTGCTATTCTCTATAGACAATGTTTACCCTTTATCACCGCATAAGGTCCGGGGTTCATCCCCCAGCCCTTGACCAAGGCACTGGCTTAGACGTGGAATTGGTCCCCGGGCGCTGCACAGTGGCTACCCACTGCTCCTAACACTTAAGATGGGTTCAATGCAGATATTGAACTTCTCTACTAGGATCAATAAAGGATAACTTTACTTTTGGATCGGTAAAGTTTTCACTTGTGTTATGGTTCGTAGTTTAGGTAGCATGGAAAGGACCCAAATGCAGGCAAACAGGGAGGCTCCAGCAGTTCAATGATTTATTTATTTAGCTTACATGCAGGTACTGGTAAGCAAGATGGAAGACAGGCAACAGCTAACTGGCAGGTCCAGGTTTGGGAAACAAGACAGCAACACTACACATAAAAATCAGGACTCAGGGAAACTAGGATGAACCAACACAGAACAAAGAAAGAGAACCGGTGAGTGTAGGGAGTAACTGAGGAGGCAATGAGGTGCAGGTGGGAAGATGGGCAGGGCAACTCAGGTGAGGTGAATGAGGTGACTGAAATGCAAATGGAGGTGGGAGGATATTGAATAAGAGGAGAAAGTCTGAGGGCATCTGGTGGTCTAATGAAAAATTTAACTTGGAAGACACAAATTTGGCTGGAGGGAAGGTAGGGACAGAAAGACAGACTGTGACAACTTGAGCATAGCCTGACTGTGATCCAGAGCCACATTAAGTCTCATCAAGCTAAGCTAATTGCCGGTAATATTATTTGAGTTACACACAGTCTGTTTAAGCAATTTTATTTCCCTGTGCATTTGATTCTGTTTCTGAATCATCACCACATCTGTTGTCGTGGTGATGATTCAGGTGGTAAAAGAGCATCCATGATCACAATAAAGCGAATAAACTGAATGTAGCCAGGATATCCAATAACTCCAGCCAGTACTCTGCACAGTTAATGACATCAGATAATAACATATAGTAGATAAGTAACGCACACCAAGGGTTGTAGAGAGGTGAGTTTGCAAATGTCATCGGAATAAATTTTTGCCATCAGTAATGCTGAAGATCATCTGAATAAAAGAGGAATGCACATGGAGCCAACACTTCCTACTCCCATTAGATAATAATCAATCGTGCTGAATTATTGTTTTGGGAGCACCTTTTATTTATTTTTTTACTTACTGCCGTTTAAAACAGCACACCTGGTAGTTTACAAAGTGACCCATCCCACCCAAGTGATACCACTCTGATATCCATTTGCTCAATATGAAGCTGCAGCCAGGAGACAGTTGGCTCAGCCTGACATAAAGACTGGAAACAGAGGAAAACACCAAGACTAGTTACCTTTGGACAGAGCAAAGTTAGCTGTTTCCCCCATTTTTCAGGCTTTGTGCTAATCCAAGCTAACTATCTCCTGTAGTTTCATATCTAATGGACACATTCGAGAGTAATACTCTCAAATAAGTATATTAATATATATTAATATGTACTATGTATACTCTCAGAGTAAAACCCTGCTGAGTGTAAATGTGAGTAAAGCTGCTGGGCCTGATAATATCCCAGGCTTTGTACTAAGAACATGTGCCAACCAGCTAGTTACTGTCATTACTGACATTTTCAACATATCATTGTCACAGGTGAGTGTTCACACCGGCTTCAAGACAGCCACCATTGTACCTAAAAAGCCTGCAGCGTCCAGTCTAAATAGCACTCACCCCCATTCTTAAGAAGTATTTCTCCAGCACATCAAAGACAACATCCCGGGTAGCCTGGACCCTCCCCAGTTTGTGTTCACAGCCAACAGATTTAGGTGTATATTAGTAACTGTATAAATTTATTTCTTTTATTCTATTCAAATTAAAATATTTGTATATATGTTCTATGTGTGTAACATGAAGGTGCTATAACTATGACGTAATAAATAATTACGTCAATGAAATGTAAACTTCATTGTATTCTAGCGTAGACCTGTGAGTCTCTTTGGGAGTCATAGTGAGAACCAGTTCTGTGTTTTCAATATTGGCAGTAGTTTGACCCTTTTATTCACAATTTCATCACAGATTGTACCTTTAATGTGCTGCCTTCCTTTTGACTAGACTAACTTGTAATCCTGTATTCTCACGAGGGCGCATTGCAAAGTGACATTTTCTTGAGGCATAGTGAGGTTTTTCTTCTTTGGTGTTTTGATGACTGGCTGTGTGCTGCAGAGGGAGGAGAGTGTCACTGGCAATCTAGCTGTGTACTGCAACTATGGTGTCAAGATTTACTGCATAGATACCAACAGAGAGCCATCACACCCTGCACATTGATTAAATCCATGTTGCTTGTGCCCATCTACTGTTTTCTCTGTCTTCAGCTCCCCCTCTGTCATATGCACAGATATACATGTCTCTCTGGTATCAAGCAGAGCTAATCAGTAGCTTCTGATTGCAGTGATTTGACATAAACATAGGCTGATCTGAAGTAGATTATATTCTAGTTTAATGGGTGATCCAAGTTGATGGCCATGCTCTACGTTTTTAACTTCCTGTGCTATTATTACTTTGCCACATGTCCCTGTATGAAGGCCACTCACCTCCTGGGCTTTCTGTGGCTTTGTTTCTTGTTCCTGCAGCGTGACAGCACTGTCTTTGTCTCTACCTCCTTCCTCCAGGGTGGCCACATTCAGAAACACAAACAAAATAACTTTCATTTTGAAAAACCTAAAACCAAACCATATGATATGATATGTGAAGATATAGGATGATATAATGTAGGCCTATAGCCAGCATCTGAGGAGAATCAGGATCAGACATGCTTGCTTTTACTGAGTACAGCCACTTAGATGTGAATGTATTGAAGGCTTCATAAGAAAAAATATAAACTCCAATTACTAATTTGATTCTTGAGATTGAATTTAGTCTGGCTTTGAGGTGTTTTGGCTCTTTTTGCTGTTGCCCCAACTGTCTTTACACACACCTTTGTTTCCAGGTGGCTCAATTTCTAAATAATACAATACTGTATATCGTGAAGAACATTGATAAAATTTTGCTCAGCCACAGTCACACTTGCACTTCTTTGAACCAGAATGTAATTTTGAAACAGAAAAGAAGAAAAAACTAACGTTTATTCAATTATAAAGATCTATTTCTATTTCTATTTCCTTCGGGGTAATCCTGTTTGAGGAGTGACCCATAAAAGGCTGCTGTGTTAGAATGTGAGTGAATACATCTGATATACTTATCTACAATGAAGCGATTGTTTTCTAGAAATCCCCGTACGTGCACATTACAAAAAAACAAAAAACGCATATAGCATTGTTGATCACATTTGACTGATCCAGCAGTTCGGTGTCCACAAGCCTGGTCGGATGTGTGGCTGCTGCAGTGTGTCCTGCTGTGTTGTGGTGCATTCTGGAGTCTTCAGGTCTCTGGCACTGACTGGAGCTGGTTCTCACCTCTGCCTGCAGTACATCCATGTGGCCATCAGGTGAAGACCACTACCAAAATCTCAGCTTGTCACCCATCAAACAAGTTAAATTCCCCCACCCCCCCAAAAAACTAAAGAAAACAAAAACAAACCCTATTTGTTATTATTGTTAAATTTATAGAACTAAACCAGCACAATTTAGTAGCTGACAGAAGTAATTATTCATGTTTACCTAATCATGCAATACTGCCTAAATCGGCTCTCATCAGTTGAATTAATCACAAATTGTGGTCTCCCAAGTCCATCACTTTGGAGGAAAGCCAGTGGGACATAAAAGGGTCACCCTAAATAATATCTCACTGTCTGATTCTAGAGGCTCATCATGAAAACATTAGTCATCACATTTACATAAAACACACTCAAAGCGAAGCACACCATCTGTTACAGAATATTTCCAGAAGTGCTGCTCCACAAATACATTTGCCTTTCCATATGTGGTGTATAAAATATTTTGAGGGCACTTGCAACGGTTACATCGTCAACTCACAACACTGAATGACTTAAACCCTCATTGACAAATTACACTACTTTTAGAAACACATCTGTCTCTGAGTAAACCTTTATTACTTCTGTTAGAGAGTCAGAGGGCAGTGGATGGTGGTTTAATTGGAATAATTTAGGTTTATATGCAACTGTATTATATTTAAATGATGAACATGGTGTTGGTGCTAAGGAAGAAGATGCTTTCCCCATATAATTCACAGAATGTTATAGCTGAATGTCATGTCCCTAAAAACATTTAATCCAAGGCAGCACTCTTACACACTGATAGTATCAGAAAATGATGGTTCACAATAATCAGTCAACCCATTTAAAGGATAAGGCAGGCAATGTTCTAGATTTTTATTGGTTTCAACAAAGCCCATCAAATGACCATCTTGCAATATGTGGCCCTTAGCCCCAAGCCAATTTGAAGAAGATTTAAATCAGTAAGGATATACATCTACATTTTTTAACAAGGCTAGATAATTTCCCAAGACAGCTGTAGTTTTTAGCAAACCTTACTCAAACAGGAGGACATAGTGCATTTGTTGGGGACTATTTTCAGCCGTGGATTAACGCACATTTGAGATTTCGAGTATTTGCAGAACAGTGTATCTGGGATTAACTCAGTATAAACTACGTGTGTGTTCATGGTAGTGAAAGAATGTGTCATACTGATGTTTTGTAAATAGTTTTTGGAGCAACAATGTGTGGCTGCAACAATGGAGCTCTATGGGACAGAATATGTGAATAAAATACATCAGGCTTTGCAGACACAGACAATACTTTTTAGTAGGATACATTATGGTTGGTTTTAATCTTTGAAAGGGATTTGTTAATAATAAAAATACACAGTGCTCTACACTGGACCTCTTCCCTCCTCTCTTGCCATCTCTCTCAATCTGAAAAAGCCTGATCCAGATAAATAGACAAGTACAACTACAAACAAGTTGCCACTGCAGAAAAGAAACATGTCTCTTGCATCCTAATAGCTCCTGACATTTTTCAGAGTGAACTCACTCCCACACACTCTGACTAGTCATGTATTTTGTACCCAGAGTGACTGAAGAAAGCTGGATAAAGTGGTACAATTGTAATACAGGAGTGTCACCATAGGGGGGAAGACTAACAACAGTTATTTCGTAGGAGCCTGTCTGCTCTCTCTCTCAACAAAATCGATTTAGTAAAGCCATATTCCTCTTTTGTGAATCATTTCAGCATTCAACCTCAAACATCAGCTGTCATAAACAATTGCCTCAGGATTGTCCTCACAATCTCTGTCAATGATAACTGCAGCACATGCACAAATTGTTCCAAATCAGGAATGTTGAACTGATTTATGGTGGGCTGTATGACAGACAGGTATCTCATTTTTTACCTAGGCTACTTATTGGGTTTTGATGGATGTTAATGGAGCGACGAGGTTATGAGCAGGTGTGGGCTGCGAGGCTAAACAGGAATTATTGTTGTTTATGAATGGTAAACTAAATTCAGGCATGGAAATTTGAAATCTGTGCAGACATTTTCCTATGTTAATTAATGGGAAAGGTTATGTTTGTGAAGAAAGCCTTCATTATATTATACATTGTGTGTAATTATCTATACTTACGCCCATCTATCTCAGTATTTCTCTGCCATATTCTCTGTGCACTCCAGTGGTGCCTTCGTCTCTGCATCATCAAGGTTGTTGTTTGTTTGTTCTTATATGGAAATAGAATTTTTTATCTGCCCACTCAATATGCCTCAAGGTAATCATCAGCATTACATAATCACAGGAAATACCTTATCTGCATTCAGTTTCTGTCCTCTAGGCTCCTTTTACTCTCCTGCAAACTTGAAGCTCCTCTCCCAGCGAATCCGCTATTCCAACTTTGTTTCTTTCTTTTCTAGTGTCCTCTCTAGAAAGAATTTAGCAATGCAGCTATTAGAGCTATGTTGTGCAACATGAATTCTTTATTTATTTGTAATTCAATCTGTCTGTTTTAAAAAAAAAAAAAACCTGACAGATTGCGTTTTTGTTTTCACGCTTGGCAATACTTAAATTGACAGAAAGTTAAGACCGTTGGCTGTTTCCAGGGATGGTATATATACATGCTAATCATGTTAATGTGCTGTATTACTGAGTGCCCATTACCTTTTGTTGGTGGGTTCCCCTGAGATGCAGCCTTGTTGTATCTCTTCATTTATAAGATACCAGCAAGAGGTCTCACATCCCATGGCAGAATCAACAACAGAAGCCTTTTTACATATAGTAGGCTGAGAATTTTTCAATTTTGAATACGCTTTATGTAGCTTTTGAGACTTGAATTTCTCATGAGATGTCAAATCTCCCAATGAGATTGCCTGAAATTGCTTTTTGTTTTTGTGTGTTATTTTTTCAAACCAGCAAGGCCTTACAAATCTCTCATGAAGCTGGATTTCCTGGGAGTGGCATAACATGTTTAAGTAATTTATTTTAAGATGTATCGTGTTTCATTTAGCTTTGGTAAGCTAGCTAGTGGTAGTAGTAGTTCCCCTACAACTTTGCCTCATGCTAAATTACATTTTTCTTTATCTTAGCTAACTGTGGACAGGCTTAATAAGATCCTATACTCTGCATTTATTGATACCTTTATGTGTGACATACTGTCACTTATCACCAAGTTGTAGTAATTACCTATTAAACATCCAGCCGACACAATGACTGATGTCTGACTTTTTAGCTTCTAAAGCCTCTGCTCACCAGCTAGTCCCCTTTCACATTGCATGTAGTTATTTGAGGCATAGTCAATACAAATATATGGCTTAGTGCTGCTTTAAGGACATGTTATTGCGGTAAAGACTGGAATGAAGCAGTTTACCTTTACAATATTGTGAGGCAAATGTGAATTTGTCACATGTGAAACACCAATTTGGAAAGATTCACTTCGAATGGAATACAGTCGCATGCAGTGTGTGCACATGTATGGAGGATACTTTTGGTCATAATTCAAATTAAAAGTCCAAATAGAAAACGCAAAGCTAACACAAATGTTAGCTTTCATCAAAATGAAGCCATTGCTTTATAAATAGCAGTACTCGCTCCGACCCTGTTTACTGTACTTACTGTTGTCATGGCACTGTGCCTCTGCGCCCCAGCCGCTTCAAACCCTCCCTCCAGCCTTAGGGCCACGCCTCCTCATTAACATACAAGAGGAGCGTGAAAAGCCAAATGACAAAGTCCAATCTCCAAATGGAAAAGAGCAAGTGGAAAA